>JAOEHI010026012.1:0-14582 GCA_025447815.1 Percopsis transmontana
TATATATATATATATATATATATATATATATACACACACACATATATATATATACACACACACACACACACATACACACACACACACATATAGAGTAAATGCTGACATTAACAGCCCTCCAGGCACTGTAAGGTTAAACATTACTTTACTAAAATTATCAAGCACTGATGCTGTATTCAGCTTGGTAGTGGACAGCGGTTTACCCAGGTAATTCCTTGAATTACTTTCCCTTTCCAAATATTGTATGCCACAATAACGGTGTCATGCGCTTTGACACTGTTAAAAATATGCCATGATTGGCTGATGGACAGCACTGCTTCTATGCTTACAGTCAACGGCACTCCATATCATAGTCATGTGCAGAGACCCAAAACAAATTCCATGCGGCTGAATATGAAGAAAAGAAAAAAAACAGGAAGAGGGCTAAATAAATATCAGCTATTCACGCCGGCAGACCGATATAAAAAAGAATCCACATTATCAGCTGATACTGACGTGGTGGGCAATATATCCTTAATGATTTGCGGTATCATGGAGATGACATAAGAAAGATGCAAAGCCATTGACACAATAGCAAAGCCATTGATATTCACAGTTTTATTCCCGCTATTCACCTTGGAATGTTGTACAGTACAGTCAGTGGGACCGCACTGGTCAGGATAACACAAAAATACCCCCCGTAGCGCCCTGACCTGCTGCAAGAAAAACCGCCGGATAATTGATCTATTTTGGGTCTAAGATACCACGCTGCTTCTACCATGTGACTGGACATACGGAGGAGAAGGGAAATCTGGTAACGCTTGAGAGACCAAAAGTAACCCATTTGGCCTTTTCCTCCTAAAAATAGGCTTGCTCTGTACCGAGAAGACTAAACTCAACTATTTGAGAACATCTCTGAAGTTTACAATGATACAGGGTGTGCTTTGGGTTGGGGAACCAACACAGGTCTAGGAATAGGCAACCGATTCAAAACTGACTTTTCAGGCTGGTCTTTCCCTCAGTATAGCATGCTCCTCAGTCAGCTCTATTATTTATTCATTCTATACCTACAGTATTTATATATTCTATGATATGTTAGCTGTACACATCTTTGTTCTCATTGGTGTTCTATTTTATTCTACTTAGTGTTTTTAGAATTTGTATTATTACTATACAGTGTCTTTTGGTTTCCTGAAGGGCGCTTTTAAATACCATGCATTACTTTTATTATCATTATCATCATCCTCACAGACGTTAAGAGTTATCCTAATAAAACAGGGTTGAATCAGTGATTGAACGTGACTGCAAATGTAATGGCTAATATAGCAGCTCATAACACAACATAATTCTACCTGCTTTACTGATTGGCTCCCAGCACACGCTCGCAAATGTAGTGACAAATGTAGCTAACTGGGAGACCTTTTTTGACATGCAGAAAGGTCATGGGCTGGGCCAGGATGCTCCCAACAGCATGATTTGTGGTGAGGCTGGCAAACGATAATGATTAGGACATGGGCAGCCATTAAACAGATTTGAATTAAAAAATGGCCATGCAAACGTAGTCTTACATAGTCCTATTGATTCATTTAAAACCTACGGGAGTTTAGATACAACATGGTACAGTATATAATGTTAACCGATCAATTTTTAGCTACTGGAATGCTGGAATGATATAATCAGAACAATAAACATGTCATAAAGGCAGGTGGGCTATGAATCTGACTCATCAAATGTGACATTTGTTTTTAACCTGTTCATCAGTCTGCCTACATGCTGTTCGAGCCAAGAGAAAATACCAAGGAGCCAATTCTGGGGAGAGATATTGTATCTTTTACTTACACAAGTAGACTTTACATTAATCTACATCTTTGAAATACACCTATAGACCAAATGACAGTATATTTGTCGACCATAGGGTACTAGTGCTGGTCTGGCTGTAGCTGACAGAAACAGATACAAATATGACCCAGACTTTAAATAATTATTTCTGGCTAAAATCTAGTATTCAGGGTGCGCAAATTCAGTACCACAGCAGGCAGGTCTGTGAGTGAAATGCTACAAAACCCCAGTCACTGACACACAGAACACCACCTTCCAACATGCATTATAGAAATACAATATATACAATTGTACCAATGGTTGTAATGAGTGAAGATGTTTGGAGACTTGCAGGTCAGGCGGGCAGAGAGACAAAGAACCAGAAATGATAAGACATTCTGATATCTAAATATGGAAAAAGTTGACAGATAGAGATACATAAAAACAGGAAAAAGGCAACTGCCATTCACATCTAGCCCTTATGCCAAACACACAACATGGATGGTCTATTCAAAAAGATCTGCTGACACTGATGCAGAAAAAGACTAGACAGCTAATTTGTCAACCACTTACTGTTTAAAATCCTTGTCAGTAGCTTGGTGGATGAAGGTTTGGCACATATACGTTAACAGCAGATAAACAAGATAAACATGACAAGACTAATGTGGATTACAATGCGGATTACACTGCCTAAAGGGTACATAAATGTCATTACCTTTTAAATATTTTTATGCAACGTGCAAAACACAAGATTGCCTATACTGTATACTTATATAATGCATAAGTTCAGTGGCAAACACGCACACACAGTCCAAGATGAAGAATGGCTTGCTGGGCGTTAGTGTTACGCAATAACAACACAAAATAAAGGAATGCGACTCACGTCAGTGCACAAGCCAAGACAACAGCAGACATCGGGAGAAGGATGCTATCCTAGCTAGTCGCTTAACGTTACACAAAGAAAGCCATATTTGAGAAGAATATACGAATCAATTTCCTGCTGGTTCCGGCACATTCCAATATACTGGAACATAACGAGCTGGAGGCATGAAAGTGATTCAAGTCAGCGTTGCCTACCGTCGAGCTATTCGACAGCATATGACTCATGATGATGACCCTTGCAGATAATCAAAATTCAACAACAGACAGCGCCAGAAACCTACACTCGCAGTAACACAGTCGACCAAAAAACAAACGTGAGGGAGTGGCATCATTTGCCAACGTTAGTTGCATAAATAGGATTAGCAAGCTGGCTAGCACTTTATCTGTAAACATCAACCACATCACATTCGCTGCTCTGCCCCGCTTCTAGCACTGGGGGACACCATCACTTAGTTGGGGTTGGCTAGCTGAATCTGTCATCAAAACAAACCACCCATACGCCAAGAGGGCTATCGCCCAGGTTGTCCACTTGAGGTTAAAGCTTGCAAAACCTCGCGACGTGACGGACTGTCACCACACAAGTTGTGACAGCAACTTTCGCCCAGCTAGCACCTACACTATAGCTAACGTTAGCATACGTGCTAGCTATCTTAAAACTTGCTTGCAGCACGAAGGAGAGTACAACATAAGCTACGGATGCTAGTTAGCAGCAGACTAAAGGCAACTCACCCCGTCGTGTGCAGATTTGGGACCGGGGCCGGCGGTTACGTCCAAAACGATCAGCGCAGAACGACAGGGGCGAAGCAACTAAATCACAGTCAGCCACAGCTTCAGCTAGGCTAATTTTGCTGTTAACACCCCACGACACAGGCTGCTGTCAAGCAGCAACTTCCAAGTGTTATTTACTGGATCCTCCCAGTGCTCTGGCCAGTAACCTGAGCACGTTGACCGTCCGGAGCTTCGTGCAATAACGTTCCACAATAAAACCTCAGCTGGCTTTCAGTTGAACAACTGTCTATTTGGCTCGTAGGCAGGCTAGTTGCTAGATAGTAGCTAGCAAAGTTTGTCTCAATAGGCAGTTCCCAAAAGATGGCGGCGGAAAGAATCACCAACCACCGTGAGAATCACGGGGGTAATTTGGTCAAAAATTAGAATTATGTGAGTTACCCCTAATTGGATTTTGACGTACCCCAAGATCCAGCTTTAACCGAAACGAGAAAACGCGTGTATCGTTATTTGTACAAAGTTTTAAAGTGCTGTCGATTATATCCAGCTACACCCTTCAGTGAAATGTTGCTGTGCCCCCTCCCTCTCCTCTCCTCTCAGAGATGGCTATTGCTGTGATCCAACCACTGCAATTTTCACCATCAACACGCCGTGGACTTCCTGACCAGTGGCTTTTGGTGTGTAATAACAGTTACTACTAATAATAACAATACAACATGCCTAAAGATTTTTTTATCCTACCACAAAATAATCATACACCTATCACACAAACACAGTGTACCTCAGTCACCCTATCTTCACCTACTCATGATTAAATAGTTGGAATCATCTAGCCACTACCATAAATAGCTAAACTATTGGGTTCATTTGATTACATAATTGATTTACATTACACCATTTGTATGTTTTTGTCTGTCTGTCTGTCTGTTTCTCACTTGCTCTTTGTGTGTGTGTATGTGTGTGTGTGTGTGTGTGTGTTTCAGTTTAATCAATTCAGTTTCAACTATAGCTTTATTGGCATGAGTAGCCTAGTGCAAGTCTGCACAAAGAACACCATTGCCATTCAAGCAGTTTGTAACATTACCAAACAAAGCAGAATACAGTTATTTAACACATAGTACGTTACACAGCTATATAAACATAATTATTAAGGGTTATACAATAAACACAAACTCCCAACAGTTCCTCGAGCCTCTGGGTTCTTGTGCAGTTCTTGTGCAAGTAGCCTATTGGTTTTGCAGCAATGGGACAACTATATAGTCATAAAAAAACTATAAACATAAACAGTCATAAACACCTATGATAGATTATAATCTATAGCTGTGAAGTCTTATACACCTTTCTTGTTAGTAAAATGAACAATCTAGAGAGAACATGGAGTGCAATCTTACAGTGACTTGACATGGCATGACAACATGCTTTCTAAATGATACAGTATGTAACAAATCAATGCCAGTTGTACTGTAGTGTAGACTATGTAGTATGATGTGTAGCACATTTGTGGCCATGAACCATTCCGGCACCTATTATTCTGTGCACCAGGGAGGAAGGTGAATCAAGGAAGGTGCCAGTCCATTTAGAGCCTTAAATCCAAAATTTAAAAACCTTAAAATCAACTCTAAGCCTGACAGGAAGCCAAAGAAGGGAGGCCAATATGAGGGAGTAGGCTAATTAACCATGTGATGGCAATCCACAGGATAATAGGACACCAACCGACGTTGTCAATACAGCTGTAACATCTATTGTATGAACCACAACCGGATGAGATACGACTTCATATCCTCCTAAACATGATGCCGTTGCTTGGAGTGGGATTACCGTAGCTGTAATCTGCGCTAAGATAATGCAGGATGCGTGCGGTGCGCACGGCAGTGGAGGGGTTAAAGATGAGCAATGGGGCTGCAGGCAGATAAACCAATCAGCTTGGAGCACAGGGCTTTGCGAGCCCTGATTGGTTGCTTGGTAACTCTGTTGAAGTGATGATGAGAATCAGGTCCTGCCTGTGTGGTCTGTATCCAGGCACAGTAGAACCAGAGGAAAGTATATAGAGGCTGTAGACTGATGCCCGCACGCTTGCACACACACATGCACAATTTATTACACAGAGAGCTGAACATATTCTGGCTTGGCTGGGCTCAGAGACATGAATGGAACTACATAATTGATATTTTACTCACCAGTCTTTGACAAATATATTGACAAATACATCTATATGATATATAGTGCAATTGAATACCTGTTTATAAGGATGCACTTGCACATCGTGTTACCTTGGCATCCAAATGTATCTAGAGCCTAGACTGTACTGTATGTCAATGGCAGTGAGCGAATCTGAATGACTTCATAGCATAATGATAAATTAGGCTTCATGGAGGGTACACATTGAAGAGGAAAATGCATTTAAGATAAAAAAAATTCTAGTTCAATCACAGGGTTCTTTAACAGATTTGATATTATTCTCTAATAGGAATGCACAGGATATTTAGCAATTATTGGAAAATAACATTACGCTCCTATCCAATTTGGATCACACTACACAAATATGTTGAATTTGGTTTAAGGATGAACTGTTTACTAAAGTGTGCACATCAACTTCACTGTGGCACTATAACAATAAACAAACCAATTTACAATTTTTCATAGGGCAAGCCTCTCACCCAGTTTTACCAAGTATGCTGAAATGTCAATCAGATAATGTAAGTCGCTAAACATGGTCAGAACACTATTTTCACTAATTTGAACATTTAAACTGTATCTTAATTATTCAATCTGGCCCAGGTTCATGAATATGAATAGCTAGGCTCTAAAGTTTGTTTTGGCTACATTTCATTTCTGGGCACCTATAAACAATCGTGCCCTTGGAGGTTGCTTTAGATTCCTACTTTGAGTGATTGATTGAAGATTTTGTGTGGCAACATATCCTAACCACAGGGGGGCGCTCGATGCATCTGTAGGTAAAGAAGTGTAACTGCTTTTCAAAAGTTAACTTGGTTGACATTAAAGGCTTAATGAAAACCATTTAATGAGCCAAAGAGAATCAAGATACAATCAAAGGCTTCTGATTTTGACCACATATTCCAAATGTATGCAGGTAAAACATGACAGAATGCAAGTGTGCTATCATTCATTTTTTGGCAGTAGTAGCCAGAATTCAACCAATTACACCCTAAAAGTATGGTTGTAAAAATCATGATTATGTGGGCAGTTGAGCATTTCCTCATTAACAGACAACAAAAATGTATTGAAATTAAATATGTTTATTTACCTTCTCAAATAGACATTTAAAAAAAACGCATTAGTGAAATCTTAAGGTTGGTTTATTAAAGACATTTTACACACACCATTAAACAGTACACTGGAACAGAGGTGACTCATACAACAGCCTGCAAAGTCATACATATATCTAATTTGACATAAAAATAAAGGTGGTACACTTATTAAAAGAAGCTGCTTATCTAAAAAGGCAGATTGTGTTGAGGATAAAAGTAAAACAGGAGGAAATGTTAGTTTCTATACGATAGGTGTATGTTATATATAAGAAGGAATCAGGTTTTATCAGATTAGCTTTCACAATGCACACAGTCATACACACAACTACACTTTCATACACTCACATGCATGTATTTTGATTGGTTCCTACACATTCTCTAACCCACATGGAGTAGAGAAATGTTTGATGCATGCACGTTTTATTTTTTTATTGTGGTGCTAATAATAATATAATAATAACTAATAGATCATTAATATACATTAAACTTAAAAAAATCTTCATAATTATGAACTAGTGGACCACAAATTGACTAGACTAATGTTTGATGCTACCATGTTATAACTGCAGAGTGCAATCAAAACCTACTCCTGGTGTATGAGGACCAATTATTGTTTTTCCCAACAAAAGTAAATGAAGCTTTCTAGATAGTATATTATGATGACAGCCTGGGAAATTTAGCATGTGAATGACAACTGAATTGTTCTCGTGCACAACATAACAGCAAACAACTAAATGCAAAATCTAAAAATAACACAAATCTGTAAAATATTAAACAGGGAAATAAGCTATTCCTAAAGAGAGTTAACACAACAATACACATCTATAAATATGAACAACAAACTAACAGCCGGATAAATCATAACAATGGTCTTATTTTTTCATTAACAATAGCCAGACTTGGTAACAACTCAAGAGTCTGAAGAACTTGAAGCTGCAGGACCAAGCTGAGTCGACTATTCATCAAACACTTCCTGGTTTAACAGGAAATTACCTCACCACTTCCGTCCTGGTGAAGATGGTGTGCAAAGGACTTTCAGCTTCCCAACTAAAGGCCTCCTTTTCTGTTCCTGTTTCTTGGCTCCGTTATCCTCCTCTAACCGGTCTCCTGGCTTTACTATATCGGCCAAAGCCGGTAAAAAGCTGTCCTCATAACCAAGTCAAGATTATTATCCATAAGCATTCTTGTCACCCTTATGGGGCTTAGATAGCCTCTCTCTCCCTCTTTCTTTCGGCCTCTAGCTCATTCTATCTTGGTCTCCAATTGTAAAACCTGCTGTCAAGATAAACAAACAGTAACTGGCTACAGAGGCACATGGCTGGACCAGATAACAAGGAAACCACTTCTTTCTTTCCTTCCTTCTCCTCCTCTCCTGGTCCAGCCTTCCCGAGACATCCCAAGTCTTCCTCTCTTTCCAGAGGAAGGGTTGCTGATCGTAACACACACACACGCACACACACAGACACAGCTCATCTGGAGAGGGTGAAACCGCTCACTCAAACTACCTTCGCTACATTTGCTTGCATTTCTCTCTCTTTCTCTCCCTCTCTCCTCTGCTTTAGTGTGTCTTCTCCACTCCTGGCTGAGCGGCGGGCAGGTATCAGCTCTTGGGTCTCCCTGGAGATTCCGTTCTGACTTGGTTCAGCCCACCTTGGCCCAGCTGATGAAGGCAGGGATGTCCCGGACTGGTACGTTGCGGGTCAGAGCTTTGACTCGCAAGTTACGGTCGTCTGTGAGGAGAACCACCTCCCTCCGCAACCGCACCGGGCCGTCTGCGTTTATGTGCATGAGGGAGAGCAGAGCGGAGCGATTGTTAACCCACATGACTGCATCTTAAAGCTCAATAGAACCTGTGTAATCACACTATATTAACGCTGCAGTTAATATAGTGTGATTTTTGGTGTGTTTTTCTTAAAACACAGTTGGAAACCACAGTGAGACCAATAGCATTAGAAAGCATTGAGACACCTTGGATTTACCAAGTTGAAGCCAATGGCTTAAAACACATTTCTCTACTGACCCCCAACTCCTCCCTGAGAAATAAAAAAGCCAGTAAGTCGTTAGGATGGTGGCGATTTGACAATTTCAGTTCCAAGGCTAGTGTCTGGTTAAAGCCATCCTGATATTGCAAGCTCCGCCTCTACAATATGCTATGCTGCACATGTCAGTTTGGGAGCTCGCAATTTTTCAGGCGGTACCAATAGGTGTCAATCAAATCCTTAGCAGGTATTTGGACCACCTGTAATTATCAGTACTGTATTTTAATACAGTTTATGGGAATGTGCAGTTAAAAGTAATGTGGTTTATATATCAGAAATTGTTACTATGGTAACAGACACTGCTCCCTGCCATGGAAAAAAGCACGGCTAAAATAGCAAGTCTGCAAAAAGTCAAATGTAGTATACAAGTTATCTATTTACCTTTAAACTTGATTAACCCTAGGTCATTAGGTGCTAAGCGTATGCTTGGTGGATAGTGACGCTGACACAGGCCACAGACAGACGAACAGCAATGTATGAGGCACACATACTTCTCTGCTCAGGCATGAAGTCCTTGGCCTTGTCTTTGCAGTAGTGGAGACAACAGGACAGGATCACATCGTCGTTGTTGCCCTGAGGATGAAGAGGAGAGAGGAGGCGTGAATCGAACACAGACTGGAATGGCTCTTTGTGTAACACAGCCCTGCCACTCAAACACAAGCACGTGGCTCTCACCTGCTGTCCGGAGGTGTCCTCGCTGCGGAAGGCTATGGACTCCAGCGGGTTCCCTCTGCTGGTCAGAGCGCGGAGGCACGGCTCCCTGGCCTCAAACCCCCGCTCCAGGAAGGTCACCGCCAGCCGGGCTCTCTCCTGGACACCGCGCGCGTGGGCGCCACTGCAGTCATCGCTGTAGTTGTAGTTGCCACGACTACCCCCGGCCCGCCCGCCCGCTCCCATCACTCCGCCACCTCCTCCTCCTCCTCCTGAGGCGAAGTTGTCCTGGCCCTTGGCCAAGCCGTCCAGCTCTGTGATCACTGGCAGAGGGGGGGTCAAGTTTATTTGCACAGGCCCCAAATTAAATTTTCACGTCTCAAAACAAGCTCACGTTTTAAGGGATGCTCCTCAGTTTGCATCTAGAATTCCCCTTGTGGTTGAAATCAGCTTCACAAAACGTTTTTATTCTACAATTACTTGTGCTTTAGTACAAAGCACAACTACGCGGCCCTCCCACCGCATGCATTGACCCATCTGTCAGCCTCACCTATCAGTGGCACCACCAGTACGTATGTGCCGCAATGAAGGAGCTTCTTCAGCCCATCCAGGTGATCTATGAATCCGTTGGTGTCTGGAACCAGGAAGAGAGGGCGCACCTCAAGCTCCAACTGACTGCCTGTCTGAAGAACAGCCTGGAACCCACAAACAAGGTTAATATGCATGTATGAAGACATCCAAAATCGAATAAAACAGTCTTCATGTTCCTTTGGCCGCCTGAGGAAAAGGGTTTTAGCAATTACAATCTCCATACCAAAGTAGCAGTATATAAGGCAGTATGCATCTCCACACTCCTCTATGGCTGAGTGACATGGACCGTTTACAATTGCCACCTCAAGCTTCTTGAGTCCGTTCACATAAAGTGCATTCAGCGCATCCTTAAAATCTCTTCGAAAGACAGTGTACCACACGCTGCTATATTGCAGAAAACCAACTGTAGAAACATAGAGGTCATGCACCTTTAGCTGAGGTGGCTCGGCCATGTCACTTGAATATCAGCTCAGAGATTACCACGCCAAATATTGTACGGCCAGTTACATCTGGGCTATCTTTCTTCAGGTGGACAGAAGAAGAGGTTCAAAGACCAACTGGAAGCTAGCCTTAAAACGTGAGGATAAACTCTACAGATCTGGAGACTGCTGCTGAAGGCTGCTCCACCTGGCATGGACTTTGCCATCAGGGACTGAAGGGAGTAGAAGCAGAGCGCTGCACATACAGGAAATACGGCTCTTATTAAAACAGTCATTCTTAAAAGCACGATTCTAATAAAATGGGGTATCGTACCGTGGTACCTTTCTAGTATCGGTATACCGTGCAACACTAGCATGTCTGTATGTTTAGCATGAGGGGAGTAGCAAGCAATAAACTACTTAATAGCATAACCCACATACACATCATCGAAAAGTGTATAAGAAAGATGAAACAAGTTGAAATAAATAAAATTTGAAATAGTGCCAGAGAAAATCTGCAATACAGTGACTAAAAGGGTATGGACATGTTTCTCTAAACGTAAATAGAGCTCAGTACACTGAGAGGAACAGATAACGACGCTCAGCTAATTGCTTTCTGTAATAAATACAAAAATTTCAAAATGAATGCGTCATGTCAAGTTCGCTAAGTACAGCAGAGCTAGTGTGTAGCGCAAGGCGACAGGACTGTGTAAATCAGCATGCACAAAGATCCATACTAGTAATTGTTTAAACCCCACAAGCTTCATCAGACTCATTAAAGAGATGTCACACTGCTCCGACACTAGATGTTGACTTTCTCCCCAACGATGCCGTGACACGTTGACTCATCAGAAGACGGTACACAGCGGAAATAAGAGGGCATGACTAATCCCGGTTGTTTACATGCTTATTTGTGGCTCTTGGAAAATAGGACTAGTTCACAATCTCTATGGAGCCACATGTTCTTATGACTTAACCATCATGTCCAGACTTTGCATTTATTATTTGCATTGCTATCGTTTGAGTGTCTGCCTACAGCATATTGCTGCTTCGTTATTGAATTATTAAATCTGTGCGTTACCTGAATCTTGGCGCTGCGCTTCCGTCTCTGTGCCAGCTCACTGGCCAGGGCGTGGCGGCGGGCCCTCAGCTCTCTGATATCACTCTCGCTGTCGCCGTCTTCGTCCGCGTCCGCCTCCTCAGACGCCGAGAGGGACGACTCCGCCTCCACTATGACGTCATCGCCCTGCCAAAGACATTGAGACCTCTGTCACACCACCTGCTTAACTTCTGCCAGTGTTTATCAAATGTCCCTTGCCACTGTCTATACAAGAATGAAGAAGTAGACAGGGGTACTGTAGAGATACAGTACCAGTCAACAGTTTGGACACACTTTCCCATTCACTCGTGTGTCCACACTTTGGACTGGTACTGTAGGTAGGGCTGGTTTGTGGTTCGAACCCACGTGACTGTAGGTGGGAGCAGACCACCCCAAGCACTAGACCAGGGGTATTGAATTCAAAGAGGTCCAGTTAGAGAAAATGTCCTCAAGCAAAGGTCCGGAACATCATAATGTCTTGCCTAACTTGCGTTATGATTCAGTGCCATATATATTGAAGTAGCCTAGTAGTTGTATCAAGGTCTGTATGTAGTCGTCAACTGACTGTCAAATCAAATAAAGAAAGAAAGTACAATTCAATAATATTTCAACCATATTTATTGTCAGTTTTCCCATTAAACGGGAGGGATTATAAATAATAATTACTCAAATAATAATAAATAAATGTTCTCTTCTCATTTCAAGTAAAATAAGGGCTGCAATTAAAAATTAAATACATAGAGAGCTTTTGAAAAATGTGGATCTTAAAATAAAGTGCTTAATTTCAAAAAAATTAAATGAAAGTGTAGCTTGAGTTTCCCTTTTTCTTTTTTTTTGTTAACTCCATTTCACAACAGTCTCAACCAATTTTATAATAAAAAAATAAAAAAAACTGCTGGAATGGTATCAGGGCCATTCTGGTGGATAGTTCAAATGGGGCTCTCTATTTTCTGTGTCCTCAGTTCGGATTTGAGTAGGTATGTTCGCACAAAGGATTCGTGCTTTGTTTCGTAGTGCCGCTTTTAATTATCGCAATGGTCTCGGAAACATATAAGACATACTGGTTTTGAATTGCCCGTGGGAAGAATGAACATGCTTGATTAAAAGCTCAGTTTTCATTGTCTACTTTTCTTTTTTTAGAGCACTCCATGTAAAATTACCTTTCTCCCTCGCCTGTGTGTGTGTCACTCCCTGACTCGGGTTGCAATGCTTATCGGAATGCACAGATTTTAATGGCCCGGGTTTCCTGGGCTGCTAAACCAGTTAAAATAGAAATGCTCTGTCAAAATGTAATAATTCTCAATAATGTATCGGTCATAGGTCCAGGTCCAGATAAGATGGCGTCTGGGTGCGGCTCCGGACCACTGTCCGCCTATTAGTGACCTCAGCCCTAGGTTATCCTGCCTGTGTACATTACAGGTAGCATCCAGCCTTGCCCAATCTAGACAGAGCGATCCCGTCATGCATGTCTCGACGCACACATTTGGTACACTTATGTGTGAAAAAAAGATGGTCTTTAGAGTTATATTTTAGCATTTTACATCCAGAGGGGATGGAGAAGATGAATATCATGGAGAGAAAGGGGGGGGGGGGGGGACAAAACACTCACCTCTTTCTCTGTCTGAGAATCCTTCCTGTTTCCTCTATCCTTTAAGTGGTTAGGCGGAGGAGCAGTTGCCGTGGAGACGTATTTACCTCCTTTGAAGGCCAGCAGAGGCTCTTCCTGTCCACACAAAGCCTCCAGGAAGTACTTAAGTACAGTTACCCTCTTACAGTCTGCCGCAATGGCCTGGGGTGGGGGGAGAAAGAGAAAGACCGTTTCTAACCATTTTAATTACAAATATCTCCAGTCTGCCCCTTTGTATTTATATAGTTTTTAAAAAATCATTACATCCAGGGATACTTATGTGTCACTGGTATATCTCTGACAATGCTGGTCTCATCTACACAAATCTAGAAACTCTCCATTCAAAATCATTCGGGACAGAGCCAGTGCCAATAGGTGTAAATAAAATCATTAGCCGGCGCGATTGGACCACCTTCTAATCAGAACACGAACCACGCGGGAGATGATTTATCTGAGCACTTAAACTTAAACTTAAACTGAGCTGCCCACCCTGGATGTTGATTGGGCAGTGGTTCTGTACCCGGCTAACCAAATTAATTTTGAATGGAGAATTCCCAGACTGATGTGCAAAGCAGAGCATACTGTAAAGGCTAAATTGGGATGGTTTTACCAGGCTTACTCTATGTTATGTTATGTTCTGCATACATGCTGCATATGTACTCTGGGCTAGGGAGGGAAAAAATAAAAAATAAAAAATAACTATAATAATTTTGTCACAAACAGATCACAAGTCTGATGAATTAAATTTCAATTCAATAAAAAAAGTGGGAAATCTGCTAAGGGCAATTAGTTCAAGCTAGATTTGCTTGGTTTCGTCAAAATAAATGGTCAGTGGTCAAATGTTGCAATTGAACCGCCAAACAAATATCGTTGTAAAACTGAATTGTGGGGTCTCGGCCGGTTCCCGCCCCAGCCTCACCGCCTCAGTGTGCCTGTCCACATAGCAGGGCTCCTGGGGAGCGGCAAGCAGCGGCACGAAGCCGGCCAGCAGCCGGTCCTCCTCCAGGAGCAGCAGGGTCAGCTCCTCGTCCCCCTCCGCTTCGTCCGTGTCCGCCTTGTACAGCGGCGCCTCCCCGTGGTCCACACGCGCCAGGACGTTGCACAGGTCGGCCAGACATTGCCACACGTCAGGGCAGCCACTGGAGACAGCAAAAGAGTGGAATAGGTGGAGAGAGTTGGCTTTGCTGTAGGACTGTGTAAAATATGGCACTGGTCTCATATGGGAGAAGTTGGGTCTCATTTGTGTGAGGTTTAGACCCCATAGGTGACAGAGTGTGTGTGCGTGTGTGTGCGTGTGTGTGCGTGTGTGTGCGCGAATACAGCAAGTGTGTGTGTGCGTGTATTCGAATACAGCAAGTGTGTGTGCGTGTGTGTGCGTGTGTGTGCGTGTATTCGAATACAGCAAGTGTGTGTGCGTGTGTGTGCGTGTATTCGAATACAGCAAGTGTGTGTGCGTGTGTGTGCGTGTATTCGAATACAGCA
>JAOEHI010026032.1:0-22500 GCA_025447815.1 Percopsis transmontana
CCCCCCCCCCCCCCCCCCCCCCCCCCCCCCCCCCCCCCCCCCCCCCCCCCCCCCCCCCCCCCCCCCCCCCCGAAGAGCACTGTTAGAACACTGTTGTCAACTGGAGAGAAAAAAAAAAGTTTTTATTTTTTTTTGTTTTGAAATGATTACACACAGAGGCTTACCAGTGACTGAAACACCAGTGGTCCATATTTGTCTGTATTGTCATCTAGGATGGAGAACAATGTATCTAGGATGTCCTGGAGAAACTGTTAACCACACACACACACACACACACACACACACACACCATCTGCAGGGTTAGAAAAAGGAACATTATAATATGAGTAGGGACACGTTATGTCTCTTCCCCAGTTAAATGAGTGGTTTATTACAGAACAGCGGTGTTCAGAGTTCAGTGGTCACAGTCTAGGCGACAGGTTTCTATTCGTCTATTCTTTTTCCATTCACTATACACCCACACTGGTATTCTGAGTTAATATGGCCGATAAGACCTCTTCTCAGGACCTTTCTTTTTTGTTTGACTTTTCTAAAAATACAAAAAACTAATCCCCACTAAATCCCACCTTGACAATCTCCTCTCCGCTGACGTGACGTAGCCGACCAAGGATGTCCATGACCCGGTCAGGGTGGGCCTTCCACTTGAGCAGCGCCAGGAGGTCCACTGGAGGACAGAAACAAGGTCAGCTACCAGTTACCAGCTACCATCTACACAGTACCAAGCTGATGGACCAGTGATCCTCTGGATTCCTGAGCACATAAGGTTAGGTTAGTGACCCTCTCTCCCTCAATATGGGCAAATTATAGGCAAAGAGGTTTTCACTGAAGAGGAAGGCTTGTTCTTCCCAGGGTATCTTTAATTTTAGGCATTAAACTGCTTATCTGGTTATGGTTAGGATAAAGGTTAGACATAGTTGGAACATGGTTAGCAGTGAAAATAATGCCAGACAGACAGACAGGTTGCCCACCATTCTGCGTGAGCTTGGTGGAGGACAACTGGGTGGAGATCCAGAGGGTTTCCTTGGTGCTGCGCTGGAAGATGAGGCTGGAGGGAATGCTGGGACAGCTGTTGAAGTCCTCCTTACAGCAGGGCAGGCCCAGGTACAAGGCATGGTTGCTGAAGGTAGTGTTCTCGTCACACTGAGAGACAGAGAGAGAGAGTGAGGTTAATGAATAGAACTTCACAATTACCTTGTTGTAGTAAGCTAACCCATGTAAAAACCACTAGTCAAAAGCCTCAAACTGTATTCATTTAGACGCATTTACAGGCAGATAGACAGACATTACGACTACAATTAGCAGATGCTTTTATCCAAAGCAGCTTACAATTACATGGTGTTATAACATGGAGCAGATAGGGGTTAGGAATCTTGCTCAAGGATGCTTACAGGTAGGCCAACTCTGGGGCTCGAACCCACGACTTTCTGGCTGGGAGTCCAACACCTAGACCACTAGACTATCCTGACTATATGAACTGTCTGCCTGCTGGGTCTGTCTGGCTGCTGACATTTTGGTAGTAGACAGAGAGACATAATCAGGGTTCCCACTCTTTTCTGCAGATCATCTTCCAGGACTTTTTCAGGACTTTTTCAGTGACGATCTAGCTGGTATGACAGACGGGGATTGCGCCATACAGAAATATGTTCCTCTCTGTGGAAGTCTGATTTAAAAGATGGCTATAGCACATTGTGCTACCATGTGACATGACTTGGGGGTGTGTTCACAGCGTTTCCACAACATAACCGAAAGAAGCCTTTTCAACATACTCTCATCCATGAACCACCATTTGAACGTTAATATGATCCTGACCTGAACATAACTTAGCCCTTTCAGATGGCAATGTTATCCGTTTTGGGGAGCTCTGATAGATAGCCTAGTAGTTCATTCTCAGATAAAGGAAAACGGGAGATTTTTTAAATAATTTTCCAGAACAACACAAGATTTTCCAGGACATTTTTCTTTTTCTCAAATTTTCCATGTTGTATTGGTCAACTGTTTTCCAGGTTTTCCAGGACGCATGGGGACCCTAATAATAAGCAGACAGTCATGCTGAGGTAGCCGTCAGCAAGACAGCAGCGTTTACTAACCTTATAGATGTAGAGTTCGTGACTCTCGTCTGAGAGAGTCGTTCCGTCTTCTCTCATCAGAGGTGTGAATGCAAACCCGAACAGCTTCTTCTCTCCTTTATCCTTGGCTGTCAGACAGATAGACAGAAATAATAATTTAGTTTATTTTGCTCATAATGCCTCCCCCGTTAATTTGAACCCTAAAAAATGAAAGTATTTTCTTCTTATTCGGTATTGATTTAATCCCTGCTGTATATCTACTACAGCATGGGCTGCAGCTACACCAGATACTCACTGGAGCAGTGTCTGAACTCGAAGCGCAGGTGCGAGCCTCTGAATCGGTCGATAGGAATGGGCAGTTTGACCACCTCGCTCCACCGAGGGCTGTTGTTGTGGTAAAGCACGAAGAAACGATGCTCTGCGATGTTGGACTCCCCCGAGCCCAGACTGATACAGTCCTGCAGGGTGGGGGAGGGGGGAGAGATAATGTATAACATGGTAGCAGTTTTTGTGTTTTATTCATCTTTTCAGCTTGCTGTTTACAGCACAAATTCCAGCACCATATACTGTACCGCATCTAGTGTATTGATCGGTAAAATATGTGATACAATTTTACTGCATTGCCATGAATAAAGCTCAATGGCAAATTGTCTTTATCGTCATTGTCATTAGAGTCAGTTGTTGTAGCATGAGTGAATTCAAAAAAGTGTCTCAACGTCGATTAATGCTCTTTTAAAACATCAGAAAAACCCTTAATAACCACAATCAAATTGAATGACATGCTCTGTCTCTGATGTATGGATTCAGCTCCACCTTGAGTATTTCTCCATCAGCGTACAGCACAAATACTGTGACTTCGATGTTCTTTTGAACACTCTTCCCTCCTCTCTCGAAGTCCCCTCGCTCCAAAGTCAGGTAGAGGTCGTTACGGATGTCGCCTGATGCACACAGGGAGATCATTTACTGTAAATATCACTCATGGTAATGTAAACCCGGGGCCTGGTACAACATGTGGCGTGTGGCTGTGTACAAAAACCTTGTCTCTCGATGACCCAGTCTATCAGCCGCAGTATGTAACTTTTTTTTACACATCAAAGTTAAGCTATCCTATAGTTCACGCATTAACGTTACACCGGATAATTTGCTATCAGCTCCTAAATCTCAGATACAGAATGTCTCATTTTCTCTAGTACACAAAATTCAACAACTAGTGTAAATGTAGTTGTAAGAATATGTCAGAATACTGGACTAACTGTCTGAGCCGTGTCTGCTTCGGTTTTGTGCTGGCCCAATCACAAGAGATGTGACGTTAATTAATTGCAGTAGTCAGAGTAGGGTGGGTCTTCGCAGAACATTCTGACGCCAATGAGGTTAAGATGTCAGGTCAACATTTACAAAGAAAATCAAAGTTGACAAATATGCGTAAATTTTTCCCCAATCCAGCACAAAGCCCATGTTAAATTTGCACAGAAACAGGATTGGGATTGCGAGTGGCAATTTGAAATGTCACTATGACATCAAGCACAGCCATTTCGAAGAGCAGTATCCAAAGAACATAGAGGTGAGGACAACAAAACTTTGACAGTTTAAGTCTTCCTATGAATCAACAAACAAATTGTTTGTGAGATCTATGACACAGCAACCGAGTGCAGGCAAACAATGCCATTTCTCCCACTAGGCTCGAATTCATTTTAACTATCTTGACTGTCATGAACTTGAATGCTGCTTAAAAGTTATAAGTGAGTTGATTAAATGTTATTTTGTGATCGCCAACCGTTGCAGACCTCTGACCCTGGAATGGGCTTTATTCAAATCAGTGCATGGACATTAATTTACAGTAAAAAAGTGTGAGATTGTAGCTATAAGACAACAAATCAACACTACACATTGTACATTACCACACTATGAGTGTTTGTGATCCCCTGACATATACGAACTGTCCCACCGTGCGTGTGCTCATTCGACATGACAACATTGTCACCCATAATGTAGCAGAAGAGCGAATAAAGACTCACTCCCTCACTGCCTGTCTCCGCAGGTAACAACAGAGGACACATGCGCGTGAAGGTGTGAATAGTTGTATGTGTAGCGTGTGTGTGGGCCGACAGTCTTTACCGTGAAGACAGATTGGAGGTAATTAGTAAATAAATTTGGGTGTGAACAAAAGCAATTATGTAGAAGTCACAGAGAGCCGAAACTCAACTTTTTATGTTCCTGCACACAAAATGGCGGGATTATACATGCACCAGGCCGCTATATTGTAACATATCGACGTCAGCCTAGAACGCCAGTGGTGTGTGTGTGTCTCACCAGGCATGATGACGTCAGGGAAGCCAAGTTTGCGGGTCACCGCCACGCCTCTGCTGAAGATGAGAGGGTTTTCTCTCCGCACCTGCTCCATGTCTCCCCTCAGCAACTGGAGGGAGATGATCAGGCCTGGGAGGATGGAGGGGTGAGACAAACACATAGAGGTGAAGAACAGAGGGAGGGAAGGAGAGAGGTGGCAAGATAGAGAGAGGCAGGAATCAATGCGAGAGGAGAAGGAAATAGAAAGAGGGACAGAAAAAATACAAAAAGGGGAAATGACAGTGACACCATGTCACTTGTCACTAGTTTAACTACAAGGCACGTAAACTCAGTCATCATCGCCATGTCTACCTGTGTCTGTAAGTTTAATACCCTGGATTTCCAGGCTGCTAAAAGACACGTGTGGTGTTATCAAGCTCAACAAATTAAGTCTAATATGTTTGTTTGAAGGTTACGAAAAGACCTCCAGCTAATTGTCAAAAAATCAAAATGTCACATTTAATATTGGGACTGCAGGGTTTTAGTATTTTAATGATGGCTCCCGGATTGGGAGATCACTCTGTCACAGCAGAAATAGTTCCGCTGATTTTGCTAATCATGAGCAGAGCAAGCGAAGCACAAGCCACAGCCGAGGAGTTTTAACACGTACACACACAGTCTTCAGCCTACCGTAGTTGGTACTGGGAGCCGTGTATTTGGTGCTGGACTTGCGGATGATGTTCTCGTGGATCTGGTACCATTCATTCTCATTGTTACACCTGCAGAGGAACCAAGACCGCATCTTAGAAAATAGCAAACACTCTAAAATGATTCATTTAAGGAGCAGGAAGAGATCAAATATCAATATTACAAATATAAAATACGCCTGAGCGTTTGTGTGCATTCGCATCTTGCCGGGAGCACACACGTGTGTGTGTGTTAGGGCTGTGCTAAAAAATCGATACAGCAATATATCGCGAAATTTATTTTCGCGATATACTACATCGATTTCCAGCTCAAAAATATATATATATTTTTTTTTAAAGATTATCATACTAAACGGTGTGTGAACTACAACTACTAGATGTCGCAGTATGGCTAGTTGCCTAGAATTGACGGCCCCCCATTTCTGGTAGAGTGAAATTTGGATGCAACATGACGGACGCAGCTGACACAATTACAGTAGCTCCTTAAAAATATAAAGCCGACGTGTCATGTGTGGTATTTCAGCTCTCTTTTTACATTTTCAGTGAACTACAGTATGTGGAATATCGCAATATGTATTGTATCGCAATGTATCGTGATATAATCGTACCGTGACCCTTGTATTGTACGTGTGTGTGTTCCTCACGTGTACACTTTAAGGACAAAATCTTTCTCCTCTTTGAGCTCTGAGATGGTCTGCAGCACGTCGCTCATGGCAAGCACAGCGCAGCCATACGGCCGGCGGTACTGGACATGTGGAGGGCCTTTCTTGCTGTCGTTCAACAGCATCCGCCCTGCAGGAGAGGAGGACTGTCACTAATCTGTCTGGGGTAGATACATACTCCGGGGTAGATACATAGTATTTAAATACTATGGAGTATTATGTCTATACCCGTTCTGATGACCTGGGAGATGATGTATAGATCTCTCTTCATGTCTTTGTTGCTCAGATCCTGCAGAAACATGCACAGACAAAATCTTTTAGGATTAATCCCGCAGAACTCACTGGTATTTCTGCTCTGCTTAATACCATACAGGACAGAGTAATAGAAGTAAATGAAGGGGAGGGAACATAAACATTTTCATTTAAAGGCCTCATATCATTCCAAGTCTGTCCAGTGTCGTTTTGGACAAACTTGTGTACAGACAACAAGTCTATGCTGTGTGTGTGTGTGTGTGTGTGTGTGTGTGTGTGTGTGTTACCGTGAATAGGGCACACAGCCTGTCCACCTTCTCTGGGTTCTTTGGTCCTCCATTTTTGTTGAGCCGCACCATAAACTTCTCACTGGAACAACAACATAAGCAGAACACAGCATCACACCTGGGGCGCCTGCCGCAGCTGGGATGGCTATGTCTAATAGAAGGTTTCACAATGAGGCAAAACCAATGTGACACAAACCACATTCTATATATGATGTGGGAATATTTGTTTGGGAACATTTCAATGGATAACATTGGCTAGTGCAGTGAACTGGTGTCCTTCCTAGTGTTGGAAGGACGCTCTACTCTAATCCATCCAGATGCACGCAGCACGCCTGTCGTCAGGGAGTCCCATATAAGTGAACCTCCAGGTTCAGTCTTTCTGCTCCAGCAACCCGCAGGAGACTCCATGCAGGTCAATCAAGCACAGCTAACAGCAAGCCTCAATCCCCTTTAATAGATCAGTGCTTTATTCTGTTCTACTACAAGCAAAATGCACACAGATAGCACTGAGGCACACTATTCCTGACACACACACTATTGTAAATGTATGGCAACATGCGTATGAAGAGGATCAGAAATAATGCAGAGAGAACATTTTACTGCCTGATACATACACGATTTCAGTGTACCCACCTACCTACAACACCCTGCCACCCATCCACCCACACACACACTCACAAATATAAACATGTGCATGGGTGCATACCGGCAGAAATACACACACACACACACACACACACACACCTTAACGAAGGCAGTCAATCCCAATGTGCATGTACGAGCCCACACGTCATCCCAGGAAGCATGTGAAGGCGTTTGCAGCCATGTGTTTTGTACATTCTTCATTTGATTCACTGTGTGTGTGTGTGTGTGTGTGTGTGTGTGTGTGTGTGTGTGTGTGAGTGAGTGTGTGTGTGTGAGTGAGTGTGTGTGTGTGTGTGAGTGTGTGTGTGTGTGTGTGAGTGTGTGTGTGTGTGTGAGTGTGTGTGAGTGTGTGTGTGAGTGTGTGTGTGAGTGTGTGTGTGAGTGTGCGCGCGCGCGCGCTCTGGGAGGCTCTGAGGTAAAGGTACTAGCATCACATCATGAGAGCACAGACACACATCACAAAGAATGTAGGGGACTGTGTCAAAGGGTGTCGCTCCACCCCCCCCCCCCACCCACCCCCCGCCAAGCATGCAGCAGGATTCTCCCTCCACCTCTCTTCCTTTCCTCTCGTCTCCTCTCCTTTTCTCTGCTCCTCCCTTTGACCTAGCCCCTCCTCTCCTCTTCCCTCTCCTCTCTCTCCTCTCCTCTCCTCTTCCCTCTCTCCTCTCTCTCCTCTGACATCAGAGGCACAGCGGACCAGATCTAGTCTGCAATGCTGAGTCAGAATCCATACCAAGGTCATCTCTGTGTGTGTGTGTGCGCGCGCACACGCTGAACCCTGCAGAGACATAGACACAGTTGTGACAACTTCATATCATGCACCACCTGGTGAGTTTAATATATTGAGTCGCAGATGTACGTATTTTAGAGAGCGCGGCGTAAACAGCGACTCGGCCAGGCCGCAGAAAGCGCGTGCACGCTGTGCCTTTTTCATTTTGCGTTGGATGTAGCAGACCTGCGGCTCACGCGTAACTCAGCTAGTCCTGTAAAGTCGCGGCGCCCGGTTGGCTGAGTCGGAGGTTCGCTATCATCTCTGATTTCTTCCAGTAACTGTATTGATGCCTGATTGCTTAATCTGTAACGCTTTATGGTTTCTTGGTCACTCCATTGAAAAAGCGTAATTCTTGTGGAGAAAATCCTCTCAGCACGTCTCCTTGGCTAATGTCCATAGGTGTAGGTTTGGGTAGGGACGGTATGTCTCTATAAGTAATTGATATACTGTAAGTGAAATGCAATTTCCTTATAAATAAAAAATCCAAAGCAAATTCTCAAGTATTTTGTGATGGAGTGGGCCGCTGACTAAAGGCGTGTTCTGACCGAGGTACAGTAAAATATAACTACCAATGTCATGTCAGTTTAAGCAAATAAACTTTAAAATTACATTAGTGTCATTATAATGATGTACAATGGAACTCGTCTTGCTAATTAAACAAATATAGCGGCCCATAAAA
This sequence comes from Percopsis transmontana, assembly GCA_025447815.1. Classification (NCBI taxonomy): domain Eukaryota; kingdom Metazoa; phylum Chordata; class Actinopteri; order Percopsiformes; family Percopsidae; genus Percopsis; species Percopsis transmontana. Next base: position 8,357 of record JAOEHI010026032.1, read on the forward strand.
GGGTATTGGCAGTAGCAGAGACAGATGTCCCTAGCAAATTTCAACCTACAGTAAACCTACGCCCTGTCTTCGACTTGCTCAGATGACTGCTGCCACTGTTTCCTCTATGCAAGCAAACACGCTGGATTACGCCTGCTTTTAAGAGGTGGGGAAAATTTCACCACAAAACAGACGTTCACTTTCCCCGCAGTTTTCATGCATACAACTGAATACGTAATCAGTCTCTCCTTATGCATCTCCTCCAATGTTTTTGCACGAAACTCCCACTTTTCCCTCTACCCTCCCATGAATACATATGCATGAGTAGGGAAAGTGTAAATTGCGATTCTGCGATTCTGCAATTCTGCGATTCTGCGATTCTGCGACTCTGCAATTCTGCAATTCTGCACTCCTGCGCCAAGCAGAGTGCGGTTTTAACAATTTGCGGTCTGCTTGTACATACCACGGCATTGTTTTAGGCGCATGTTGTGACGAAAACAGGCGCTAGCTATTTTGTACATCTGCCTGAGAGTTCTAATCGGATTGACCAGGGGGGAAAATAAAGTGATTTGTCCTGCACCTGATAGTCTTTCCCTCCCTGAGGTCATAGAGAGAGAAGAAGATGTCCGTGTCTTCTCCAACAGTGTTGTAAGTGAAGCTCTTCAGGTTCACCAGTAGGTGGTGAGGAACTGGAACTCTGCACGGCTCCCCGTGGCGCTGCCGTGAACCGTCGCCCTGGCAACACACCGGAAACACGCGAGAAGGTAAAACGGTCGAGTTCAGGGCAAGACCATACCACTCGTTTTTAATGCATCTCTGAGCAATGGTCAGACAATTAGACCCTGTGTTACATGACCATAATTCAGACTGTTCCGTTAAGTTAACATACATGTTATTGATCCCGGTGGGGAAATTTGTCCTCTGCGTTTGGCCTATCCTACTCAGGAGCAATGGGCAGTAACCCTAGTGCAATGCCCAGGGACCAACTGCAGTTCTAATGCTAATGCCACCTTGGCATTAATATTAACCTAACATGTCTGTTAGCGTGGGAGGAAAGCTGATTGGGCTGTATGCACGGTCAAAACTAAAATAATGTCAGTACATTACCACCACATTATATCAGTTTATCTTATTCACAAAAGTCCATTGCCATCTGTAACAGTTGCTTTGAAAAGTAACACATGACATCTTTCCTCCAAACAAAAAATATCCTAAATGATTTAACTGTTATGATTGAGCACAAATAAATGCAAACCCTAAAGTCTATTAGCTAACATTTATTTTTAATGCTTCATGTGATTTCTTTTAAGATTAAAAAGAAATCAACCCAAAATATTGATGTGTTGAAGCTGGGAACAGTTGCGTAACACTAACACTGTGTTTGATACTGTACCTGTGTGGTGCTCTGCTGGACACTGTGTCTGCTGGACAGATGCTGGAGAGAGTGACAGAAAGAGAGAGAGATTGAAAGGGATAGGCAAGAAAATAACTTATTCATCAGATGGTGATGATTTTGTTATCGATTGACAGAAGAGTTAATTGAATGAATACTGGAATAATCGGTGAAGTGATATACCATGTTAAAAAATGTGTGCCAACTTTACAACTTCACCAACATGTGAATGCTTGTCTTTGATCCCTATTGTAAAATGAAAAGTTGGGTTTATCTGATTTCCCAATGCCTGTTTGAGTTCCGATAACTAGTGAGCATCTACCATAATTACGTTACTCTACTGCCATTTTATGGTCTAAATTAATTGTACAGATTTATGAAATAGTTGAAAAAATAACCTACTGATCTGCCATCTCCTCCTCTCTCCCCTCTACCTAACTCTCTTGTCCTCTGGATTTCCTGTCCTCCTCTAACTTAGTTGTTATCATCTGTCTTCCTCCCCCTCTCCTGTCTCCACATTCAGTCACTAGGCAACAGAATAAAGGGAAATCACTGTGGCTACAGCATGTGTCCGGTGCACAGCCGGGCTATTTAAGGCAGAGTAGATGAAAGACACAGAACGTCAGAACACATATACACATAAACACCATGTTGTTTATGTGTATATTTAGAGGATCTCCGTTAACAACCTGAGGTTGCCACGGCAACTCAAGACCCCATGACCACTCCAGGACATACCATGTGAAAAACCCTTATTCTGATGAAAAGTTACAAAGTAAGATTATCTAACTGGACAGCGAGGAATGTTGTGACTTTATCCTCGGGACCACTTGATGAAAGCTGGTGAAATAATACACCACTTCTATTCAAGGGACATTTCAACATTAATATAAGACATTATAATGTATGAACGTAAATGCGCTGTTTTTCTTCTATACTAGTTTATGTCTTATAATTATCTATTTTTATAGTTATTTTATAGTTTTTAGTCCAATCTAGTAAGTAGATAATTAGACAAAAACATAATATAAAGAAAATATTAGTCAAGTATTAATTCTGGCTAAAATGCCTACCAAAGGTTGTTGTTGCTTTCCCATATTGAAATCAAATCTGATCATGTGTAGACGTGTTACGGTGTTACTGTTACTCCTACAAGGTATATTTTAGTGTGTGTTTGTCTATGATTGTATAAATCATAATTTTCTGTTGTTTCATATACCAAACAATAAATCCCTCCTCTGTGTTAAGTCTCACCATTCATATTAAACTAGACTGATTAAGAATTTTGACTGATAAATAAATAATTTTATAACTAAGAATATAGTATCATTATTTTACATTTATGATCAACCAGAGTTAGATATAAGCTGTAAGAAGGTTCCTGTGCATTACAGACAGGGTGGTGCCCTGAGGTTATTCATTGTGAAACTTCATAATTCATAAAAATATAGAAAAAGTAATGAGACATATTCATATCCAGGATATAGGTCAAAACAGTACACAAAGAAAGGTGAAGGCACAGTCTTTCTGCCATAATATTTGACCTAGCGATTCCCGACATCCACATTTTTTCGAACAAACATACACTGCACATTCCCGTAGGTCTGTTTTTCTAAATACCATCTTACAAATAATTAGCCCCGAACAAACCTCTGAACTTCTTTTTCATTATCACCTTCTGCTGACCTTCCTTGATAGTCATTTGATCACATCAGACAGACAGCAGCCTTACCTTGGTGAAAACACAGCTGACCCCTCTGGCTAAACCCCTCACGCCAGGCTTCGCAAAAGATTTGTCTCACCCAGACAGTCGCAAGGTCATTCTGCCAGATGCCAGTAATCTCACTGGCAACAATTCTGTTGATTTGGTCCGTTTGGTTTTAATTATTCCCATAGAATTGTGTGTGTGTGTGTTTCTGTGTGTTTGTGTAATCCTGTATGAGGAACATCTGCTTCTCACCATTTTGTACAGATCTGAGACACTGATCTGATCTGCGTCCACCATCTCAAACTCCTTCCGAGGCACCAGGTCCAAGCCTAAATGTCTGAATGAGAGAAGGGGAGAGAGAGCGAGAGATAGAGAGACTGAAGCCATTCGCAAGGAATATATGAATGTATACAATCCTGAACTTCAAAAAACTACAAAAAAATTAAATAAAAGGCAACAGATTTCGTATTTTAGAGTACTAACAAAGGGTGGGAAGAAGATATTATTTAACAATATGATTTTACCTTTTCAATTTAATAGCAAGAAATTAGAACCATTTAAGATGTTCAAATAGTATTACTTTTTCATTTCCTTGAGCAGAAATCCTCCCTCTGTGCTATTATCACCATTAATATTATCCATTAAGTGTTTCAGTTATATAGATACCGGACCAAACCTTTCAAAGATCAAATATAATGTGACCAAGGTTTAATTTCTCCAATATTAACTCAATTCCCAATTCTACTGCTCAGTTCTTTCCATTAAATTATTTAATTCAGCCAGTCAACAGACTTCCACGAGTCTCAGCAGTGTGTGTGTGTGTGTGTGTGCATGTGCACGAGGTGTACTCTATGGGGCAGGATAGTCTAGTGGTCTGGGTGTTCCAAGCCAGACGGTCATGGGTTTGAGCCCCAGAGTGGGCCTACCTTGAGCAAAAGGATGCCCCTACTTGCTTTGTTGCTTTGGTTTAAAGCCTTTGTAAACACACAAGAACTCACTCGTTGCCCCAGTCTAGCCTGACAGTGACGTGTCTCTTGACATCCCTGCTCTGGTCCAGGGTCAGGTGACCAGACAGAAGCTGTCTCCTCAGGTCGATCAGCTCTGACATCACGTGACGCACCTTGTAGAACAGATCCACCTTGTGTTTCTAGGGAGGAGTACAGAGAGAGGGAAAATAAAAGCATGTTAGATTTAAATTTTAGAGATATTATAGCGGCCCTATACTGGTTTACAATGGTAAGAGAAGGAAAGAGAAGAATATAAATGCAAATAGAGAGAAATTCATAAACTTTGTAGCTCCAAATAGTCAGGTACTGTTTTTGATGTTTAGAGCAGCCTATTATTTTTCAATTAGTTCCCATGCATACTGTACTCAACCATGTAGGGAGGGATTTGACCTTGTTCCCTGACTCCTAATGTCATTAAACTTTCATCTTGCTGCATGATGTTTCAAGATGATTCTTCCAACATAACAGCTCTTTTATGTAAATGTGGTCACTGAAATGTGGTCACTGATCTTGATAGTCCATGACCTGTTGGTGCAAAGACCCAACAGATTGTGGCTTTAATGAATACCCCATGACATACTCAAGTCCCATCTGTTATATTTTCCCCAAGGAGTCTTTTAAAACACAAGAAGTGATGAAATGCTTTCCACCCAATGGCCTTATTCACTACACCATGGCAGCTGAACAAAGCCGATTGTTTGATGTTTCAGAAGAGACAAAATTCACTTTCAGTGAGGACAACCATTGAACAAGTGAATATTGAACATTACGATTAAATGTGTACACACACATACATGCATACACTGACAAACACATTAACACACACACACACACACTCTTTTAGAGCCTGGTTTATTAATAGTGCAATAAGTGCCTTGGAGGCCAGTAGCAGCAGGCACAGTTAAATGTCTCTTCAGTTCCTGGCAGAGCAGCTATGCATAGAAATGATTCTATAAAGAAGGCAGATGGCAAGACCGTGAATATGGTTGGGCCTTCTCATACTGTATGCATAGGATGCATGAGCAGATATATGTATATACTGTATACATATATCTATCATATGCTGCCTGCATATGCACTCACACATGGATGAATGCTAACCTAGAAGCACAGTTAACCACCTGCTACTACTTCAACCAGCTCATTCAGCAGTGAAAAATCACAAATCACTGCTGAATGCACACACACACACACACAGTAACACCTTAACCAAGTAGAGGTTCAGTGTTCAGTGAATGAATAAATAAAAAAATTCAATAGAAAAACAATTCAGTGTTTATATAAAAGGAGATTCGTTGGACAATACCAAAACAGCAATAGCCGAGTCAACAAAACAGAGAAGATAATTAAAATAGAGGTCATTTTATAAAATTAAATTAATTGAAATAATTCCTCAGATGGTTTGCTGCACTGTAGTGCATCTTTGAGAACCGTATATATATATTTTCCTCCAACTAGTAAGAAGTCTGGACTGAAAAAGGTGGAAAGATAAATCTATAGATTTCCCCCCTTGTTGCCGCAATACAATGCGAAGAGGTAGAACAGGGAGAAGTTAAGGACAGGGGAAACAAGCCCATGTAATACACCTTAACACGGTGAGCCAGCAGGGACAGTCCACAGCAACAGCATTGGGGAAAGTCACGCAGCTGGAGGAAAGGAAACACACATTCACGCTGGGGAACCCCCCCATTGCTACTGTACCTGCTTTCTATTGTTAGCAACTGTGCAGTTGGGAGGCTCGCTCAAGGTCGTCGTTGTATACAGGTGTTACTTTTATTCAACTGATATTAATGTCTATCTTCCTACCAGACCTTCCTAAATGTACTTCTTTTTTTAGTCTGTCTGACTGGAGTTAAAGTGGCAGTAAAGTCATGCATGAGCAGAATCAGCAGTTTTGCCTCCAATTACCATGAAACCCCTTGTTTATGAGGAACTACTTTCAGCTGAAGTTTGCGATGCCATATTGTTTGGAACAGGATTGGTTGAAGCACACACACACATGCATGCACACTTCTGTGTATGGTGGCAGGGAACTATCTTACTGTAAGATGGCTATCCCCCTCTGGTAAAAAAAAATCCAAATCTGATTTATTTTTATCTTTCAATTAGTCGTGAAACTCCTGTATATACAGTAGCCTATGCAATAAAAAATGTAATGTAATTGTTTAAATTACATTACATATATTAGTTTTGATTCTTGATTATTTCATCTATTTAACGATTCACTTGGGGGATTTGAATTTCCATGACAGCAACAACCAATAATCTGCGAGAAAGTAATTTTCTGAAATGTTGACAATTAGAAGGGGATGAAAATTAATATAGCAGGAAATGTAAGCTTTTACAGGTAGGACTCAGATGTTAGGCTGTAGAAATCTCCTTTGTGTAAAAACTATTTGTGTTTGTCCCTCCTTTGGTCTTGCTCTACGTCTCCTGCCTCCTCCTCTGTTCCCGGCAGGGGCGAGTGAATCACGCGTTCTCTTTCTGCCGGAGCAAATACAGACAGGAGTCTGACACACATACAGACACAAACAAATTCACTAACATGCCCACACACACACACACACACACACACACACACACAGTGTTTGAAAGGTCTGCTGACCTAATGTTTCATTACTTGGTATTCAGCTGAATAACACTTTCGTATACTGGAGCAAATCTAAACACGCACATTGTTTTCTCTGTTCTGTCATAGTGTGCCTATTGAGTGTTCTCATATCTGTGAGCAGAAAGAAAAGTATGGGGATGACTCAAGAAACATGTGCACCCACCTGACACACACACACACACACCTGCTTGCTAGCATGCACTTAGGAAGCCTAATATTGACTACGGACACACACACGCTTTTATCCAAAGCGACTTAAAATTAGTACATTTGTCAACAGTTTAGAATAAAGAATAAAGACAGCGTCATGTAACACGGTTACTTCACTTATGCATTTGCACAACATAACTCAAAGGTTTATCATTCACTCCTCAAAACAGTTAGTAATTGCAATAATCAAAGTTGTCATTCACACTTCAAGATATTCATTCTTCAAACAGTAAATAATTGCTAACTGTAAAGTGCTTAGTATTCCAAGAGCTGATCTTGCTCTCGCTGCTGATGCATTTGAACTAAGGCGCTAGATAACCAAACATGTTGTGAACTAGGGCTGGGGCGATTCATCTACATCGTCGATGTAATCGATTACGAAAATACGTCGATTAGCACGGTGTCCATCAACGAGTCGCGCCATTGTCATCTTTAAGGGCAAGGCGGAGGATGAGCAGGAGGAAGGTCCTAGCATGTTTGAGAAGTAAATGAAACATGGTTCCTTGCTAATTATGATTACTGTCGCTATGTGATTGTCACAAATAAGCAATCCTGTTCAATATATTTTTATTTTTATAATGTACTCTGCTCATCCTCCGGCTCTGTTTGTCAACAACACGCTAACTTCCGTTGTCACTCACTTCCATTGTTACTTATGTATTTGTGTTGTAGCTTTTGTATTTGTGTTGAACCGTCTCGGCCATCGTAGAGTTATTTAGAGTTAGATTCGTTAGATTAGTCGACTAATCAAAAAATTAATCATTATAAAAGTAATTGTTAGGTGCAGCCCTATTGCGAACATGTGTCGTATCATGCAAGGCTGGCTGGTTTGCCAATGTGCTCTAAAGCAAGCATTTACCTTCCTCTTGAGTGAGATTAGCCTTTTCTATTCAGAGTTAGAGGGGCATAATATAAAGTAGTTATATAATATATAACTACTTCAATAGCCACAAAATAGCTGCAATTGTAACGATGGGCGTGCATAGGCCATGCACGCTCCGTACCTCCTGGCCTGGCTGCGACCCCTTAGTTTTGATTAGGGATCATATTTAAGTTTCCCGGCAGCACTAGGTGCTGTCGGTCATTGTTTGTACGCTGTGTTTTTGTTTATTAAAATTCCATTATGAGTACCCTTCTCTCCTGTCTGCTTGCGTCGTCGACCGGCTCGCGCTTACACTCGCCACCCCACTATTTACATCGTTACAGAATGACCGACCCATTAGAGAGTGTAGCAGCCGGAGTGCCACGCTACCCCGTCGCTCAGCCAGCCGCTTACCAGCCGCTCAGCCAGCCGCTTACCAGCCGCTCAGCCAGCCGCTTACCAGCCGCTTACCAGCCGACCATGAAGGAGGAAGTGGGGCGTCCCCCCGCTGGTTTCGATGGCTCGCCGGACACATTGGAGGACTTCCTGGGGAGTATCGAGCGGTGGTTCGATTACCTCCGCACCCCCAAGGCCGATCGAGGAAAGGTGCTTCAGTTTTTCCTGTCCGGTGCTGCTCACAGTTGGGCGCGAGCGCTTCACGGGAGCGGGCCGGGCAGCCCACGCTCCTACCGAGAGTGGGTCGAGCTGCTCGCTCTCCCGACTCGTGGAGCTAGCACCTGAGGAGGAGAAGGCTCCGCCCGCTAGCGCACGGCCTGGTTGCCCTGCAAGCGCAAGCCCCGCCCGCCAGCGAGCTGAGCGACACGCCGACAAGCGGGTTTAGCCCGTGCCCGGTCCAGCCGTTGGAGAGCCCTCGCCAGCGCAGTCCTTCCGCTGTTTGGCTGCCTGCAAGTCCTCACGCCCGAAGCCCGAGCCTGGTTCGGCTGTTGGAGGATCCACTCAGCCGCAGCCGGTCTCCGGAGCTGCCGCCAGAGCGTTCTCACCACTGGAGCCCGTGCCCGGTCCAGCAGCTGGAGAACCCACACCGCCGCAGCCGGTCCCCGGGGATGCTGCCTGAGGGTTCTCGCCGCTGGAGCCCATGGCCAGGTCAGCCGCTAGAGAGCCCTTGCAAGCACAGTCCGCGCTGCCGACCATCTCCGTTTCAGCCACCGGAGGGATCCAACTGCAGTCGCCACTGCCGTTCGTCTTCGGTTTGGCCGCCAGCGGGTCCCAGCCACCGCTGCCGCCCATCATCAGTCGGGCCATCAGGCGGTCCCAGCTGCCGCCCAGCCTTAGCCCGGCCTTTCTTACAAAACATCCCTTCCAAGCACTTCCAAGTGTTGATATTTAATAGGAAGTTATTGAGAGAGACAGTTGCAACACCTCTGTTCCATTAGTGATGTTCTGCTCTGTTTTCACGCCTGACAGACAGGCAAAGCATACTGGGTATGTGTGAACGTCCATCTGTTCTCATTTGGGTCTGGCTGCGGTTACAGACCAGTTTCAAATAGTCCTGGCACACACATACATTGCCATTCGTTTATCTGAGCTGCACTTAATTACACTATTCTCAATTGGAGGCTTTTTCACTGCAGCTAAATGACAGCTACATTTTCTATCTAAGTCTTTCTAAAGCTAATGTTCTAATGTCACCAATTCGAAATTCCCTCTTAAGGATGTAATTCAGTCTGTTTGGATCTTAGAATACAATTTTAAACAGGCAATCAGTAATCTATTACTGACTTGTTTTGTCTACCTACTGTAACCAAGCTGGTTGTGGAAATTGAATGTTCCTTGCTCCATTTGGATTACAATTGTATTCCTTTCAAAATAAACTAATTTGAAGCCTCCTCTTAAGAATAGCATTTCACTTAGTGTGTCAGGACTACAATCTAAACAAGTTAATCTGCGTCCTGACTTCATAGTTAGCAGGGGCCTTGTAATTGCATGCAATTCAGACAGCTTCAAAATCAGAGGAGACATCAGCAACTCCTCTCTTCTATTAACAAACATCCTACATCATTGTCTCGCCTGATCAACTGTCTCTGGCCATCAGCCATCAGGGAGTCCAAACAAAAAGGCACTGAACCGCCCTGGTTCTTTATCCCCTGACCGGCTAGTGCAAAACGAGATCACTGCCCTTTTAATAGTTTTTTAAGCCATAGAGAATCATAGGGCTGTCTTGTTTGTTGATTACATTACAACATTGCAGCAGTTTTATTTCAACACATTAAACAGTGTATTAGGAATTCTACTGACACATTACTGAAGCAATATCACACGGGAGGGAGTGTAGTGATTAGAGAGAAATGGGTATGATTGCTGTTGTTCATTAGGCTCCGCCAATAAAATAAGCTCCATAACACCACAAAAACACTACCGGCTAGCTATTTCAAGTACCATAACCTACACATTTAAATATCTGCGTGTTTCCACTGATTTTCCATATTCCACTGCAGCCAGTGAAATATGAGTCTGTTGACATTAATGTGAAAAACATAATCAAAACTGTACTGAACATTCCCACAACCTGCAAAAACGTGCTTGTTATATTGGTGATTGATCTTCTCTTAGTCCTTGTAAGATGTTCACCTAAATACCCCAAATATTTTAAATGTAAATAGTTTATTGGGAATAATGGTGATTAATGTGTTTCGCCCAACTAAATAATAACTAAAAGAAATGCCCTTCATTGCAGTCGGAAGCCTATGTGTTGTTGAGGTAAACCACAACTGGAATAAGCTGTCAATAATTTTGGGAAGAGCAACTTCTGTGGCTGCTTTTAGCTGCCACATATGCCACATATGTATGCGTGTGTGTGTGTGTGTGTGTGTGTGTGTGTGTGTGTGTGTGTGTGTGAACATACTGTATGTGTTGTGTCCTGTCCTGTGTCTGTCCGGTGCCAAATTCATCTGAAAGCCTGTCCTGACCTTGAACCCTGCTTGGTTGGATACAGCGCACACATGCACACAAACCATGGCCATACCCAGCGTGTGGTCACAGGTGTGCCAGCCTGTCATACCCCATGCCAGCCTGTCATGTCCCATGCTGTATGCTTAAAGAGCAATTCCTCTCTACCTCTCTCTCTCTTTCTATGACAGGGCTGGAGAGGATTTAGAACATGGGGGAAAGAGGGAAGCGTTTGGACGATCATGGTGGGACGTGACAATTATACTTCTAGAACAGTTCTTTCGGAAAGACGTTACAACGCAAAGGACGGCTGATACTACATAGCTAAAACAGAAAGTACTGTCAGTACAGGTTGCAGGTGGCAGGTGCAAAAGATGGACTGTAAGGACTAGTTAGCCACAAGTTAGCCAACTTGTGAGTCAACACACATCTACATCACAGAACTACTTTATGTCACACTAGGTAAATAATTGTGGTGAATATGCTAATAACGAGATTACACTGTCTAACATCTAATAATATACTGGTGATATAATGATATCAATTACAGTAGTTCGCATCGACAATTACACACCTATCCTGAAAGGGGAACCATTCCTTTCGAGCTATTTCGCAACTAAATCATTCCCCATATCATTCCAACTTACAGCGGTAATTTTGGACAGATGTTTTCTTCCTTTGAGTTGCACATTCAGTTTCAGTTGGTGTCGTACATGTCTTAATTTGATTGGCTATATGACTGGGAATGGGAGGAAAAGAGGATTGGTTGCAGCCCAGTTACAGTCAAGTTGTAGTCACACCTGGGGCAAAATCTGACTGGCTTGTACCATGATATTTTCATAGGAATTTTGTGTTACATGTTAGACAGATTGAATTTTAGTTCAGCCTCGTGATTGCATAAAATTGGTGTATGATTTAAAAAAAGCAAACTGGTAATTATTAGTCTTTAGAAAACATTTTTGTTGGACCGAAGTCAGAGGTTTGGTGGGAAGTAATTTCATTTGATAATGTGTAATGTAAACTAATTTTCATTCTAACCAGCTTTGTCTAATAATTTTCTAATTAGAATGCACACTCACAAAATCCATAGCCAACACAATTAAAAAGAAATTGTAATAATTAATATAATAATAATAATGATAATAATAATAATAAATTCCCTATTTCATGGTATTTGGAGTGTCAAGTGTCGAATGATACTAATGCGTAACTCCTGTGTTTATAAACCCTCATGCTACCAAGTCGCAAGTATGTATTAATGCACATACCCAGGAACCAACAGCTCACCATGACAACAATAGTGACAATACCATGAGTCACCGCAGCAACAAGACGATACAGCACTTGTTTAATACCTGGGTGGTGGTGTTTGTGTCTCAAGGCCGGCTTGTGCTCACACACAAACCTTCGCTCTCACATGCACACTATCATGCACATACGCCTGTAAACACACACACAAACCTTTTTTGTACCTGTTTAACAAACTCGTACAGATAAATGATCACACATGTACACATACACACATGTATATTTCTTACAAACACACACACACACACACACAGAGAGACAACAATACATTTTATTGACACATGTTCAAATATCAGATATGTTCCACTTACAGAAGTAATAGAGTGATGAATCCACCCCCTTCTCTCTCTGTCTCCGTGGCGATCCTCCACTAGCTAGCTGATAAACAGGAGTTCCAGCCGGCACACAGGAAGAAAATCACAGGCTGCCAAACAGCTTGAGATTCCCTCACAATGTAGAGATGCTAGCCCTGTCTCGCTCTTTCTCTCCATCTCTCTCTCTCTCGCTTTATGTCTTTTTCTTCCTCTACCTTATTATATTCTGCTTTCTATCATTCTATTTCTTCATTGCATCTCTCTCTCTATGTGACTGTATTGTTAGAAGATAATGCTCTCTCGCTCTCTCTCTGCCACCCACAAACCCGCGGCCCAGTCTGTATCCGCAGTCGAGAAGGAATACCTCTCCTCTCCTCTCCTCTCCTCCCCTCTCCTCTCCTCTCCTCTCCTCTCCTCTCCTCTCCCTCTCCTCTCCTCTCCTCTCCTCTCCTCTCCTCTCCTCTCCCTCTTCTCCTCTCCTCTCCTCTCCTCTCCTCTCCTCTCCTCACCATCTCATCCAGCAGTTGGATCATTCTGTTGTTGATTCTTCCCAGGTGAAACTGACTCCACTCACACAGGGTAGATTCAGACACATGAGCCCAAAAGCACAGGAACAGCGGTACCACACCTGCCCACATACTGACCATCACAACAGTGCACTATAGACCCAATCGAAACACACTAGACACAGATAAGGCACAATGGCAACACACTGGACACAGACGGATTAAATACAGATTAGATGCAGGCTGACTGTAAGCATAACTAACACTAGGTTAGCTGTGATACCGGTGGTACCGGTGTTGCCACTCTCTTATAAGGGCCAGATCAAAAGTCCCGTTGCGGTAGACCTCTGTGGCTGCCACGCATACTTTCTGTTCTTTCTCTCAAACTACCACATTTAATTCTGTCAAGATGCCACACAAACCACTGTATTTCCCAGCGACATACAATAATAATAAACATAACTTTTATTATCACAATAATCAGAATTATCATACTAATCAGAATTGTGATAAATATGGTGATGATAATCATTATATCCTAATCATCACCATCATCATCATAAAAATTTAAAGAATCATAATAGCAACAGACAATTAATCAGGTCCTTTTTGTTTATAGAGGAAGCAGGAAGTTGTCAGTGGTTAGTGGATAATGAGAACAGAGGGCACATTAATACAGCTTCTCTCTGAGTAGCGCTTCACTGCTAGCCTAACCTAAAAATCCCCCTCAAGACACTAAAAACTAGTCTTCTCCACACGCACAGCTCTCTCTCTCTCTCTCTCTCTCTCTCTCTCTCTCTCTCTCTCTCTCTCTCTCTCTCTCCTCCGTCTCTATCTCTATCCGTTCCTGTCATTCTCTCTCTGTGTGTTTCGGTTTGCCATATCGACAGGAAATAGGGGTGCTGACAGAGGAAAGCCCACACAACATTTATGTTCGCTTTACATAGAACTGATTCCCCTGTCTGGCGTCACCAAACCAGTTGGTATAGGTGGAGGGTTAACGGGTATCACTAACTAACTGACTAACTACTTAGTGGTATTATGCAGAATAATACGTAAGAATTATTAGAACTACTGTAAATAAACAAGAATGCCTGTGATTCACAAAGACTCATGCGTTGATTGTTCTCCTGCCAAGGAGATGTTGATATTGGCCCTCTGTCCAATTAATTCATAGATCTAGTGTTGTCTGAGTTATGATGGGATATGCAGTACTGCATTTCATCTATGGGTTATGAGCGTTACATGACCCTATAGGGTCATCAAAAGTAAGACTCCTCGTGCAGTTATAATTCATATTTATTCACTTCAAATTCATCTAAAACCCTGAAAAGGTTAC
>JAOEHI010026062.1:0-25998 GCA_025447815.1 Percopsis transmontana
ATATATATATATATATATTAGTTCTGTCAATCGATTCAAAAATGTAATCAAGTTAATCACAGTGCTGTGATTAATCACGAGTAATCACGATTAATCACAAATTTTAAATACTAGAATCTACTTGCAGTGTTGAAATAAATGCGTGACAAACTGGTTTAAGGAAACAGATTCTTCAGTATTATCATCTTAACCAGTAACATTGATTTAACATGTGTTCTTATCTGTGTTCTAATCTCTTAATTTGTTGGCCTGCCGGGAATTTCTTCTGTTTTTAACACGCCTAAAGTGAATGAGTGCAGCTGCCAGCTGTCATTGATTAGGTGTGCTGTTACACCGAGGTAGTTATGGTGAGCCTTACTGATGTCCAGTGTAAGTGCAAAAAAAGTGCCTTCTGCCTTTTGCCTCACTTTTGTAGCTTTTTCAGCGTTGTACAGTTCATGTATTCTCGTAACAAAACAATAGTTCCCCTCGAAGGTAGCTTGTTTGATGGGTCGCCTGTGGTGATCTGAATGATATCTGAACTATGTTGATGGGCCTCCAGTCTGTAGATTAATCACATGTGTTAACGCGTTAACGCTGACAGCCCTAATATATACAGCCATGCATTATTATATTATGGTTATGATCAGCTACAGTTAACAATATAAGCCATAATTAGGTTCCATAAGCCTAAAGCTACGGTGGTGCTCTGAGGAATTATTAATTATGACATTTTAAAATTAATAAATACGATGTTGAGACATATTCATATCCAAATATAGGGGTCAGTCCTCTACAGCTATATACTGCAATAATTTTATGATTATAATCGTGTATGCAAATTACTAATGGCTACAAAACCAAAAGAGAATAATTCTCACACATAGAGAAGGAAAAGTGCAACATCGCTATCAAATGCTAGTCTTTCAACATCTTTTAGAGCTCTCCATCAGGGGAAAGCTTGTTTAACATTGACCCTTGTTTTGGCTCTTTGCTTGTCACGGTGTATGACTCTTTGATTTAACTTCACTAACTTCATGCGGTGCTGGGCACTTGTTCAGTGTGCTGTAAACTAGTACAGCTGCTGATTTTATGCTGCTTATTGGCTCATTTAAAAAACAATCTTTCACCTTTAAATCTTTCACCATCTTCTTGCTTTCCTTCCAACACCTTCAGCCACACATGCTCGCCCGCTCACTATCTCTCTCTCTCTCCCCTACAATTGTCCTTTGGTTCATAAATGATGCGGTTTGATCAGCACACTGCACTGTAGGTCTGAGTTGCCACTGCTCCGCCTATGTAGCCTGACTTCCTGTCTCACAGCACACACACACACACACACACACACACACACACACACACACACACTCGCAGATGCAAACTCCCATGCACTCCCTAACGCTATGCTGTTTGAAGAAGGGATGACACTGATAAGAGTTGACGGCTGAAAGGGGGATGGAAAGAGAGAACACTCTATACTTACTGTATATTTTCCCATTTATTTGTACATTTTAAAGTTAAATGCATCAATCTGGTGCACTCTGAGAGGAAAGTTAAGAGGCTAGATATATGACGAAGTTTATGTTCTATTTTATGTTAACAATGTTATTTGTTATTTTAGTAAACAATTTCATCATAAACACACTGGCCCTCATTTATCAATCTATCGTAGAAACCAGTGCAGATCCGAGCACAGAAATCATTGATCTTTGATCGTAAGGATACGTCAAAGATAATATTGATGAATACCAGCTCTGTCGGTAAACTGATGGTAAGATTATATCGTAAGAATGATAGCGACTATCATTCAGTGAGTCTGATTAAATAATGTGTAAGGTACTATAATAATGTGAATAATGTGATTTGTGAAAGTCACCTAAGGCTACAAAGTTTATTTTGGACTGCATAATCGTATTTAATTATGTTATTATGCAATTTTATGCATTATGTTCATATCAAACAATATCAAACTTGTAACGTATTGTATTTTGACCTTTGACTTTAGACTGAAATGTTTTGGTTTCTAGAGCTGCTTGGTCTGTTTGGTGAGAGTGTTGTTTGTCAGATTTAGAGGCAAGGCTGGTCTGGATGTTTGTGGAGACAAGGACTGTTTTTATTACCTTATTACAGTACACAGATCAGGTTGTAGTCTATGCACTATGCGTGCGCGTGTGCATATATGAGTGTGTGAGGTTAGCTTTACTACTGTTAATTTGTGCATTGCGCACCGGTTCTGAGTGCATACGGCAACTTTTGTGTTACTTTTGGTAACACTGAAGCGTCGAGGGTCACGGTTCGCCACTGGTACAGACCCAGGTGTGTACAGACACCTGTTATATGATTGATTCTTATTAGTACATGCAGCGAGCATAGGCCTGCCCCAATTTCAGCACAGTGCAGAGGAAGATACAAATATATAAATGAATACACTTTTTGGAGGATTACTGTAACTCCAAATTATATGAATTACTCACATACTCACTCAAGGAAGGCATAAACCATGGATAGCATCCCACTTTTCTATAGAATATGATGCAATTGTATCATGCTGCAACAGATTTAATTTAATTGTGTGCCTGCTTGTTGGATACACCTCACCCTCTTAGTAGCTGTGGTTTGTCGGTCTTGGCAAGCTACCGTGTAAAACATTTATGACTTAATGTGTCTTAGATAGAAGGCAATCAGGGAGAGGATTGGCTAAACGAGCCCTTAGGGGCTGATGAATCTTTCCTGTTTTTATCTGACTGTGTTCCCAGTAGCCAGGTAGCACTAGATCAGTCAGGACAGCCTGGGCAACTTTGAACCTGCAACAGGACCAGAAATAAACAAATTAATTAATCATTCATGTCCTGATTTATTATCAAAATAATTGATTCCCCGCAGCAAACAGCAGTCACTAGCTTTTGATATAGTGTACAGCATATTAGGTGCCACCCAAACAGCCTCACGTCATCAGGAAAAACTCAACAAGTGTTTCAAGCATTCCACAGAGGTGCTGACTTTAGTGCTACCCATGGATGTTGAATACCTTCAACAGCTTTAGTCTCATCCCACAGATGTTTATTTAGACAGAGATAATGACTGGGAAGGCTACTGTATTAGGCTGAATTCATTCAGTCATGTTACTGGGCACTCTAAGCAGTTGGGTGGTAGCTGCTTAATATCTATTTGCGTACAATTGCACAGTTGGTATTTTTATTGTAATTGGTTTTCCTAACATAACTTAACACCAGTTACATTGCATTTTCAGTTGATAAATGTTTGTCTGTTTCTCCTGAAAAATGAAACCCTTGGAAAACAGAAAATGAACATTTGGATAGCTCATTGTGCTGTTGGAAGCAATGCATTTTTTCCAGAATCTGAAAAATGTGCTAGAGGAAAATAGATAGAGATGTTACAGCCTACCCACTGGGTAATGTAGTATATATGATTATGGGTGTTTGCGCCATCACCCTCGAGGTGAAACTATTTCACCTGCAGATCTCTCGCTGTCCATTGTCACAACCCAATGCATAATGAAATTTCGCAATTTTACTGTTGACCTTTACTGTTGGTTAATAGGACAAACCAATTAAAAAGAAATCAGCGCCTTCCATTAAATACAGTCAGCACTTAATAGAACCTGTTGATATGAAAGTTTGCTCCAAGAAAAACTTCTTTCCCTGTTTAAAAATAAACCCGTTATGTACACACATTTTAGTTGAGAAATTCCCTTATATATAGATACATAGTAGGACATGTATAGACAGAGAATACAAACTGGTAATAGTCTATGCCAATATGCTGGCATAGGTATAAGCTATTGAAACAAAATCTAAATAAAAAAGATGTCTATATGGTTTGTGGGGGCGTCAGTATTGAAAAATCAAACACACACACACATCCAGCTTACTTATTATACTGTACCATCAATCTCTCTGGGGGTGTTTAAGCGATAGGCATAGAGAAAATGTTTAAGTGAGCTGAAATAGAGAAAATTATTCTAGAAGACTTGCCAGAGGGAGCATTTCCCTTAAACCTAAGATGATTAAAAACAATATACTCTCGGGTTCATGTTGATTGCAATCTCTACAAAGCTCGATAATGAGGAAAGTTTATATTAAAAAAGTTTCAGAATAAAGGTCCCACCAAACTTCTATCATCTGATGCTTGTGGTTAAAATATACAAAGTTTATAGTAAGATTGTATATTCGTACACATAGCCGCTTTAATGCACAGGCTTACAGGTGCTCCAGCCCTAGGCCTACGAAGATCAGGGGCCTATCAAGAACCAATATATCAATTTTTAAAAATCACATGAGAAGTCTGTCCATAACGTCACATTCAAAAATCACATTTAATAATCACATTGATTTGTCAAATTTTATGTCCATCACTTGATATTCATTTTTGTGGCTGACGATTGGTCCGATTTACAAGTGACCCACGTGTCCACATGTGGAACAGACACAACATAACCGCCTGTCAGAATGTGTGTGAGTGGTGAGTGTATGGATGTGACGCCTCCGACTCCCCCTGCTGGTATTGGGTTCCTCCTCCCCTATGTTTCCTTTCTGTGTGTCTTTGTTCTTGTTTGTGAAGGTGAAGGCGGTGCGCAATCAGCACGTGATGGGGACACACTTGGGCCCGGAGTGTCAGAGGCTTTTTAATCTCTCACTCCCACTACACTCTGGCGGTTCGGGCCTGTTGCATTGTATCTTGTGTCCAACTCGCAGTAAACATCTTGTGAAACCATACCTTTGGGTCTAGTGTCTCCCTTTGAGCCGGGTTGTAACAGTGAGAAGTGAAGCTAGAGGCTTCACATTGCCTGCCTGTCTCTGCCGATTTCGGAGTTCGGCAGTCTCTAAATGAATCCAATCCATTTAAAAACATAATTAACATAAAACAAACGTTAACAATCGTAAGTGTAGTTGGGTCAGACTCATTGGGAGAGAGGTGGATGCTCTCACGCAATGAAAGCGGAATGGATTAATTTGAAGATGTGACTTTTCTCTCTGCCCTGAGACGATTGATCCATCAAGGACGTTATGGACAGACTTTTCACAACCTAGATTTTTTACAACTTTTTCGTTGAGGTAGGATATCGTAACTAATTCACCCCATGAAATTGCTAATTGTTTCCATATTGAGGGACAAGTTTTCTGCTAGCTCCAAAATCGGTGTAAAACAAGCTAGCTAACTACAGTATATGCTATCATTGCTGATGATCAGCCAAAATTGTGTGCAACCTAGGCTACTGTAGGCCTATGTGACATTGCTTCATGTCTATAAGCAATTTAATGGTAATGGTCAAAATGTTCACACAGAGATGAGCCTCCTCTAACCATACTAATTAGTACATTTTGTTTTGTCACCAGAAATTAGCATTTAAGTTCTTTATTTAAAAAATAAAATATTTGCAAGGGAGTATGCTCCCTGGGTCAAAATGTTATTGTTTATATGCTGTTATTTTTTATGTTTCTACAGACAGAATTTTTATCTGGTAAACTGCGTATGTGGAATCAAGATTTCATGCATCTTGGTTTTATATCTATTCTTTCTTTAATTTTTATGACATGATACACCATCCATGTATGTGTGTGGTTGTTATTAATAATATAAGTGATTAGACTGACTTTTGTGTTTATGTTCAAGTAGGCCTAAACAGAGTGCGATTTGTAAAAAATCAGAGGGGGGGATTTTTTAAAAACGTTTTTATTCATGAAAAGAAATCGGAAACCACAGTGGTCCTATATACAGTAGAATATGAAGCCTGTCAGGCTATTTCTTGCAGCTGTTAAAGCAACATTTATAGAATAATTATAAACTTGAAAACAATTTCATCACTTGAATTTAACCACTGCATTTGCAGGAATATTTTTTATCCTTTTTCATATAATTAATTTGGGAGGGTCCTGTAAAATATGACGATATTCTGCTCTGAATCCTTTTCATTTATCTTTCAATTGGCTAGCTAGCTGTAGGTTTCATGCTGAAATAGACATTTGTGCCTGGTGACATTCTGAAGATCTGTGTATGGATCAAGGCCAATGGAACCAGGATCATCCCATAGCCGGGGTGTCATCTTGTCACAACCCAGCCCAGTGTCAGGCTTAGTTTCTTTCTCTCTCTCTCTCTCTGCTCCAGGTCTGGGCTCCAACAGAATTCAAACAGAACTCTCAGCTGGGACTGCATGAGAACCTGCTCGCCATGCTTTCTGGAAGCCTGCAGACTATCTCCACCCAGATGGAGACAGTGTTCGATCGCCTGGCAGCTCCTCCCGCACCCGTCCCCGCTCTGTAGCAGGCTCCACCCCTTGGCCCAATTATCCCGGCGACACAACCGCGGGAGCCCTACGTTCCCCCTCCGGAGAGATATAATGGAGACATGGGTGAGTGCCGCTCCTTTTTTGCACAGTGCACTTTGGTTTTTGAGCAACAGCCCTACTCCTATACCACGGAATGCAGCCGGGTTGTTTACGTCCTGAACTCACTGACGGGAAAGGCCCGGACGTGGGGAACATCCGTCTGGGAGAACGGACCCGACCTCTGCGCAACCTTCGAGAGATTAAGACGGGAAATGCTTCACAAGACACAGCGATGCGTCTTATGCTCCAACAGGACACCCGCAGTGTGGCTGGGTTTTCCATTGAGTTTCGCACACTAGCCGCCAAAAGTGTTTGGAATGACCATGCACTCCTGGGAGCTTTCCAGAACTCCCTCTCTGAGAGCTTAAAAGGATGAATTGCAGATCGGGCGATCCGGATCGATAACTGCCTCAGGGAACGCCGTTGGGAGAGGGCGGCTAGAACTGCCCAGGGACCCATAACATTCACTACTGGCTGCCTCCGTTCCCCAGCTCCACCCGTGCCCCTCCGCGCAACTCCCAGCCCCCCTGAGGAGGAGCCCATGCAGATTGGCCGCTCTCGTCTCTCCTCCGAGTAATGTGCACGCCGTCTCTGCGCTTGGTTGTGCCTGTACTGCGGCGTGGCGGGCCATTACATCGCCTCATGCCCTACCCGACCGGGAAACGCCGGGGCTCACTAGTGAGTAGGGAGGTACCAGTGACGAGGAAGGTTGCCCCCTGCTCCGGATCTCTCTAGTTCCAGAGGTTTATCATGCTCTCGCCCCTGTTTTCTGTAGACACCGAGCCCCCTCGCTACCTCCGCACCGCCCTTACGATTGTGCCATCGAGCTCAGACCAGGGGCCCCCCTCCTCGTAGCCGGCTCTACAATCTCGCTAGGAGAGAACATGGAGCCATGGAGACTTATAGATGGAGACCGAAACTGAGGCTGCTAGCAATTAAGACATGATGCTTTCCTTATTCTATTAGAATGTTATTTGCTTTCAAAAACTGGTGGTTAACCACATTGACAAATGTACTAATTGTAAGTCGCTTTGGATAAAAGCTAAATGCTGTAATGTAAAAACGTACCAACCAGGCACCCGGAACGCCAAGGCTGACGCTCTGTCTCGTCAATTCTCCCCCGAGGACGTGGTTGTAGAGCCAGAACCCAGAGGTGCCCAGGACCAGCAAGCACCTCCGCAGGGGATCCCTGACGGATGCCTATTTGTACCCGACGCAATCCATTTCCAGGTCCTCAAGTGGGGGCACTTAAAGTAGAAGGCCCGGGGCTGGCCTTCTACTCTCCTTCCCCATACCCACTCACCCTTGGTCCCAAATCGCATTGGATTTTGTGACCGGCTAACCCCCCTCCAGTGAAAATTTGGTTATCCTAACTATTGTTAACCACTTTTCCAAGGCAGCCCTTCCCTCCAGTCGAGAGACCTATTGGTTGAGAGGGTATTCCGGATTCACGGGCTACCCAATCAATTTCAGACCATGACACCCAGTTCCCCTCCCAGGTCTGGCAGGACATTTGCTCCGCCTTAGGGGCCACCTCCAGCAAGTCATCGGGATATCACCACCAGACAAATGGCCAAGCGGAAAGACTTAATCAGGAAATGGAGACCTTTGTTGCGTAGCCTCCTCCAACCTGACCTCGTGGAGCTCCCTGCTTCCGTGGGTCGAATATGCACACAACACCCTTCCCAGCTCAGCCTCCGGAATGTCTCCATTCCAATGTTCCCTTGGTTATCAACCCCCACTGTTCCCTGACCAGGAGGGGGAGTTAGATGTCCCGTCGGTCCAGGCCCACATGCGACGCTGCGCCCGAGTGTGGAAACAAGCTTCGGGCAGCTCTGCTTCGGGCTTCGGCCCAGGTCAAGAGACAAGCCGACCGTCGTCCTACTCCAGCGCCTACCAGCACCTACCAGCACCTACCTACACTCCTGGACAGTAGGTGTGGCTCTATCGCTCAAGGTTGAGTCTAAGAAACTCGGACCCCGCTTCGTAGGCCCCTTCTCCATCGTCAACCCCAGCGCTGTTCAACTTAACCTCCCGGCCCATTGGAGGATTCATCCCACCTTCCATGTCACCCAGTTGAAACGCGTCTCAACCAGCCCTCTGTGCCCTCCCTTCCCTACCCCACATCCTCCTTGACTACTGGATAGATGGTCAGCCGGGGCTGTGGTGTATGAGTGTCTGTTTCAGGAGCTGGAGCGTAAAGAGACGCGGCTGGAGCGCATCCCTAATCCACTCGGCTACTTAAGATCAGCGTTTCTCTGGAAGCACCGCCAGATTATTGACTCTGCTACACAGTAGTTAGATCTCGCGTTTCTCTTGAATTTACCAACCCTTACCTACCTAACATTTGTCTCCGTCTTCCCTCAGCTTCACTTCTGTACTCCCGTGTTCCCTGCCTGTTGGATATTACAATTATAACAATTACAATTAGGTAATTTAAAAGCAGACACTTTTATCCAAAGCGACTTACAATTACATGCTGCTATTACATGAAGCAAATAGGGGTTAGACATCTTGCTCAAGGATGCTAACAGGTGGGCCAACTCTGGGGCTCGAACCCACGACCTTCCAGCTGGGAGTCCAACACCTAGACCACTAGATTATCCTGCCCCACTAGACTATCCTGGATATCCCGGTTCCAGACGCCTCGCTGCCAGCCCCTCGGTACCCTCACTCATCTCTACGGTTCTTCCCGGTATTGACCGCTCTGACGCCCAGCCCTTACGGGTACTGTTGCCTCCCTCATCGCCCCTTCTGACTCCAGCCCCTCAAGTAACAATAAAGAGACATTTTTTAACTTACAGTACCTTCTGCTCCCATTTTTGTGTACAAACAGCCTTTTGATTTCATCCTAGCAAAGCCCTGACAGATCTATTTTGATGTCTATTGTCCGGTCTAGTGTTAACTATCACTGATGGTCCATTTGTGATTTTATCGTTGTTTGCTGTTACTATACTGTTCTCACGTTGCAGCGCATCACTTAGATATATATTTTTATTTTAGGTATTTTATATCATATTTTGGTGAAGTTGCCCCATTAATCACTATTATTTTGGGATAAAAATAATTCATCAGAGGCAGGGATATATAGACCAGAGGGGGGAATCCCCCCTCCATCCCCCTGGCAAATTGCACCCTGGGCCTAAGTGATTTGGTAATTTGTTAATTATTGTGGTGGTTTCTGGCTCAGAGAGAGACAAGACACACCATTTTATTTCCCGACACAGAGATTGTGGAATTGTTTTCACAGCAATTGGGACCGTTAGTCATACCGAAGGTTAAGCTTTCTTTAAATTTCCTTTGTTGGGGTATGACAACATAACAATTGAGCATGCTGTCGATAATTTTCACTCGTCAGTGTGGCTCTCATGACCAGCGAGCGTTAAGTTACAGAATGCCAGTGTTTCTGCACTTTTGATGGTATCCAGAAATCCTGCAATCATTGGTCAATAGCGTTCAAACACTCACCCTTGTTTCTATATTTTTTCTAGCAGTCTTTTGAGAGCATCTCTGAACAAGGTATGTTAGTCCATATTTTTGCTATCTATGCTTTCATGCTGTCCCCTCCTTACTGAAGTAACAGGTCACATTTGTGTTCTGTTGCATTTTAGACTGTGTTAACCTTAATCTAAAAAATCTACCAATGTAATTAGTCTTTTCAGTTATATTCAATGCTTTCTCAAGTGTCAGTCCATTGTGTTACATACTCCATCTTACAGGTCAATGAAATAAAAATATAAACAAAAGAAAGTTGCAAATTCCGTCTTAACCCAGAGAACTAGCCAAAAGATTAGTTATGATTTGATGGTTTAAAACCATAAAATAAATGCAAATCCTGACTTAACAGTTACTTCAGCATGATTGAAGCCAGTACACATCCTATCTGTGTGATGGCAGATGTCTGTGTGGGAGCCCAGGGGACAAATACCTTCCTTGTGACCAATGAATAGTTGGCAATGCTAACTGGCACCTACAACAAGCTGTCAATCATTTGATATTTCTTCAAAGCCTTTTCATCCCTGTGTGTGTACAGTACAGGATGGTAAGATCAGCCAAATGAATACCACTCCATTCTAGCGATGTGGAATGAAGGTTGACATTAGCATGCCCTGTGTCGGGAGAAACTTATATAGCCTCCTTCTTTGCCAGGACTTGTGCACTCTCTCCACACTGATGTCAGTGTCAAATAAGCGCCATATCCATACCAAACACATTTACCAGATGCAATGGAACCAATGTTTTTTTTTAATTTGTTTTCTAAAAAACAGTGAAAAGTTGGTGATGGTGAAACTTCAAAAAGATGTGTGGAGCGCTGGCTGCTGCTCAAATAGAAACACTACAAGCAGCAACGCAGGGTGAAGCGTGACATGATGCCTGCGGCTGGTGTTGAATTCACATTTGATGATAATAAGAAGCATTCATTTTGTTTTTACGTGACCCTGACTGACTTGGAGCAACATGGTTTATAATGTCTCCGGATTAAATTAGGGTGGGCTTTTAAAATGAATTACATCTCCCTGTTCATCCATATGTTAGAAGCAATATCTGCTTGCCTGATCTGGACAAATCTGGAATGACATCTGTCTTGCAATTGCAGTATTGAGGGTCCAAAATTACACTGATCAGTGTACGGGTAATAATATAGTAATCATTATTAATTAAGCCTATGAAAGTACCCTGGACTACCACTGCAGTAAATTACAGGCTGAAGTAATTTAGGCCTATGTGCTATGAAGCAGCCTTGACCATAATGGTATGATACAGTATAGTCCTTAAAATGTTCTAACATTGCCATGATACAATTAATTAATAATTATTAAAAAATGCCATGATATAATTATCTCTAACTATTCGTCTAACAATCCAGTGCATGCATAGCTCATTACTATTATCAAAGTATAATTTATTCCTATAGTAAGCAGAACTAGGTTTTTAATAAAAGCTATTGGTGATGTTTACTTTTATTGATATCATATTCCCATCCCAAACTCTGCAATTGGGTTATAGAGTGTACAATATATTTATATGATCTTGTTGGTGCATTATTGGATAATTTCAGAGTTGAGGGTTTATACTGTATAAGCAATATATTATTACAAACATACTAAAATGCATGCGTATATGAAGTTATATGGGTACACCTTTAGTATTAAAACTTTTTAACTCGATGATTTACTCATATTCAGAAATGTAGAAAAAGACATAGTGTTCTTTGTCAAAATGGCAGTGTGTCTGGATTCTTCAGATTCCCAAGGATTTACTGAATGTACTTTAAGGACAATATACAGCACACAGTGTTGGGCTAGAAAGACTGGCTATCTCGAGCACAGAACGGGAGATCCTGCGTCCATGCCAGAATACAACTAACTACCTAGAAAATGGGGGAGCACACAAAAAAGGCAGCTCTGCACTCTAACCAATAGCATTACATTATCTGCTCAAATCTGATATTGACATCAGGTTTGACGTGGTAGAAATCTGCATTCTAGTATAGTTGAACTACTGTAGTAGCAGAACTAGTATTTATCTCTCCACTTCCTTTCCTGTGTAAGAACAGCACTACCTATTAAATCAGTGCCTACCGACTGCCTATAAGGAGCCACCACCATATCGTATTGACAGGGAGTTAGTCTTCTGTCTCTCCATGGAGATGGAAAAGCCTTCACACTCAGAGATCACTTTCAAATTCTCTCTGACAGGAAGCAGTCCAGAGAGTCCAGTAATGTTTAAGACCCCAATAAAACGAATATGGCTCAAAGAACCTCTCACATCATTAAAAAAGTGCAAGAGGATAAATAAAGTGCTCTATAAATGAGCCAAGCCATTATTTTGGAGTTTGTTGGAAACGTGTGCAAGCTGATAGGACATTTAACACAGCGGTCATTCTACAGAGTAGAAAATGGCAATTTCTGAGCAGACGGCGGGGTGTGTGCATGTGACAACAGCTTCTAATTATGGAGCAAGGTGAATTACAATACAGATGTGGGATTGGTTGCTGTCGAGCCTGTATAGATGCAGAAACTCCCAATAAACACATCCCTATGCATCCACAGAGATACACACAGTACATGGTAAATGTGAATGCATTAGTATTCATGCACGCCACTCAGTATACAGCTGCACAGGTTTAAACCCCCCCCTCACACACACACAAATACATGCAGACTCTGGTCCCAGTTGGTCGTGTTTCGCATTCTCAACAGCGTCGACAAAGACCTCTGCAGTCTAATGCAGAATCTGAACTGTCAACTCCTATAAGAAGCGGCCCCTGTATCTCTGAATCACTTCACAAACCGCCTTCCCACTAGCCCAATGCTCACACAAGCACAGCAAACGTGCACACACATACACACACTCAAACACAGATCTTGCAGTTGTGGTAGATATGGTGGATTTTTCTACCTGAAAATTAGAGGTGCAAATGGTATGGTAAATTTGCTATCACTATTAGTATTGTAATGAGTCTATTGTAATGAGTTATGCTGTGAAACGAACAGCATAACATCTGACCCTTTGGATTCACTGCACTGCTCAAAAAAATGAAGGGAACACGTAATCATCACAGTAGCCTATAACACAAAGTCAGTTAAACTTCAGGGCTATCAATCTGTCCAGTTAGGAAGCATAAGGGATTGTGAATCAATGTCACCTGTTATTGTGCAAATTAAAGTGACAACAGGGGCACTGGAGAGGCAACGGCAAGATAACCTCCAAAAAGGGAATGGTTTTACAGGTGGTGACCACAGACAATTGCTCTCTTCTTGTATTTTCCTGATTCTTCTCTAGCTTTGCGTTTTGCTAGTGTCTTTGTCACTACTGGTAGCATGAGACGGTACCTGCAGCCCATTCAGGTGGCACAGGCAGTCCAGCTCCTCCAGGATGGCACATCCTGCCGTCGCAAGAAAGTTTGCTGTGTCTCCCAGTACAGTCTCAAGAGCATGGAGGAGATACCAGGAGACGGGCCATTACAGGAGCGCTGGACAGGGCAGTAGAAAGGCATCAACCCAGTAACAGCACCAGTATCTGCTCCTTTGTGCGAGGAGAAACAGGAGGAGCACTGCCAGAGCCCTAAAAAATGACGCTGATGGGTCACATTTTTAAAAATAGTGCAATGGAATAGGAGGCCAATCACACAGGCATGCAAACACATAATTGAACACACGGGCCACACACACATCACATCCTTCGCCATAAAAAACACGACCATGTCTGTTATATCTCTCGGTCACTTGCACATGGAGTGCTGCTCGTGAAGGACTCAGTGATGGTGTTTTCCTGTTCTGGAAGTACTTGTGGACTCGTTTCGCCACACATCCATTGCCATAAATCATGAGTAGTGCATTTGCTTTCCTCCCGAGGCTCCAATGTATTACCATGGTGTACTGTTGCGAATGCCTATACATTGAAAGACTAAATAAATTGCTTGTAATTCCCCCATTTGAGGTTAAACTCTTTCAGCATACTGTTGTTGTGTGTTTAATGTCTCCTATTTTAATCCAAACCATTATTTACAGTTGTCTACAATGTGCTCAGCCGCAATGCTTGTTTTACAAACAATAATTTAAGGACAGGGTTCATCATTAAATACAACGAACACCGGTCAACAAATTTTTTCGCATGATCTAAAGTTAATGTCACTCTATCGCCATACAGCTGGTCCTATCACGTGCTGTTTTAATTGCCTACCCCACCCTTTGCAACATGAGAGCACTTTATTACTGTACCTGGTTCTAACTAAACTTTGAGCTATACTGTATAACAAAGTAGGAGATGGTTGCTATGAATGCCTATGTTATAAAATGCTATGTGGGTCACCAAGGGTTAAACAAATGAGATTTTCTGTGCTGGTGTAAATCCAGCCTTACATAACAAACAGCGATCTCTGGTTCTGTTCAGCTCTGCTCCCCCAGACGATGCTCTCATCTCTCGCCCACACAGTCTGGTGTCAAATTCAGTTTTTTCCGACCTCCTTTGAGAGCTGCACCACACTGCATATGCATAATTAAAAGGATTTAGAGTGTATTGTGACAGTTTATAGCTTAAAGAGAAATAGAGCAAAGCAAAAAATACAAAATATTCATAGTAAAACTTGCAGTGAATTACTGGGTCATAACACAGCACCTAAACAAAAAGGGCCTTATAGGTAAAGTATATTCACAGTTGATTAGTATTAAAGTGCCCACAGTGTTTTTGGAATGTATTGCATCTATGAACAGATTAATCTTGTTACAAATAAGCATGACCACTACATTTCTTTGGCCTGGCTCATTGGTTCATACATAATGTACACCTCAATATTATCTGGATTATAGCTTTATATTTTAAACTGTGTTTTTGTGCATGTTTTTGTCACCACTGTATCCCACACTATTGCCCTTGTTTTTTCCGTTTTCCCTACATTAGCGTGTTTAACATACTGTTCATAATCCAACTTCCTGAAAAGGATAAAATTTTATCACAAAGACTTCTATCTATCTATCTGGAAGTTTTACTATCTCACGTCGGCAGACACAAAGCGATAGGCCACAATTTCATGCTTTTATTCATGGCACTTGTCGCAGAAATGCCACAGCAGTTTTTCAAAGTCCTTAAAATGCTGGTCACTGATACGAACCTCCAAGGGCACATAAAAGCTTTGCAGCAGTGTCACTGTAAAAAAGAACATACATTTTCACATATCTGCATCGAAATGTGCCTAGCACCACGGTAAAAGGAGCTCTTTAAGGACAGCTCAATCTCACATCAAATGTTACTGGAATCGAGGCCTGGGAGACGCTTCATGGGAGCTTTAAATCAGTCTGCATCTGATTCCATCATAGCACCTGAAAAATACTGAAAAAAGATGCAATCAGCGTATCTCTGGTGGAATGGTCATCGTTTTAGTCCCCTCGGTGGATCATAAAGACATCCACACAGTGGATATTATTGGGTGGACTTGTTAAAGTACTATCCAAAAACATTCATTTGATTAATTTAAGACCACTGGAGGTATATATATATATATATATATATATATATATATATATGGGGCAGGATTTTCTCGTGGTCTGGCCAACACCTGCTTAGCTTTAGTAGCCTGGCAGCAAAGAGCTGTGGGGAGCTATGTTGCAGAGATATAGATGACTGATGGATGAACATTGATATATATATACAATGAACTTAGATACATATTGAATGAAAAGTTATATATATATATTTGTATAGGGTTATTGCCCCTTCAAACATTTACAGCATTTAGCAGACGCTTTTATCCAAAGCGACTTACAATTACATTGTTCTATTACATGGAGCAGGTAGGGGTTAGGCATCTTGCTCAAGGATGGTTACAGGTAAGCTGACACTGGGGCTTGAACCCATGATCTTACGGCTGGGAGTCCAACACCTAGACCACTAGACTATCATGCCCCCTAAATAACATCGATATACGTGGGCACCAAGTCAGTAAAGCTAATCAATGATGCTGTGAAAACTAGTGAAAAAAAGTTGGTAAGACGAGTGACGAAAGGTTGTTAGGTCGCAAGAATCGATCGGTGCCACTCTTGTGCTCTACATTAATCAGGAGAAAGAGTGCATATATCAACACTGCCTCATTCGCTGCCTCGTGCCCTCCGCCCCCCTCTCTCTCTTTCTTAATCTCCCCCCCTCCCCCCCCTCCCTCATCCACACCTCCTGGCGCTCCTGCTGAGCGACCATGTCTGCCAGCGTTCTCAGCCAATGATCTCAATCCATCAGTCACCCACTCACTGTCCCACTCGGTCACAGCAGGCCCACTCCATCAAGCCATCACACTCGCTCACTTCCAACCAGTTGAAACACCATGGCGACCACCGGTGACCAAGCGCAACGTGGCTTGCATGGCTGGCATGTGGCTCAAAGTGTGTTTTTGTTGGTCAGCGAGCCAGTACAATGACATACTGTAGATACGATTAGGTCATTTAGCAGATGCTTTTATACAAAGCAGCAAGAGTACAGTTACGAGTATTTTAGTTGGCGGTAGGGGTTAGGCATTGAAAATGAATTCAGACTACTGACTATTCATAATTGCATTTCCATTTACAAATGTAATCATTTTACAATGTAATTGCTGCAATTTTAACTGGGAAATTGCGCAAATTGGTTTAGTTTAGATTCAGTAGAATTTAGCCAGACGTAAAGTAATAGGCTACACCCATGTGCTTGAAATATGGTCTAAAAACCCTCCATTGGTGTGCCTTACCTAAGTACAGCATACCCTGAACTGTAAAGATAGCCTTACACGAGTCCACCACCACTTCCGGGTTTGTGGGAATAGAAAACAGCGTGAAGGTAGCTCAACCAGGCTCAACATGTTGCATGTGCGTTGCGTATTCTCGGTATGGTTTGTTGTTTTAGGCCATCTGGGTCCAATGATTAATGCACATTGATGGTGGCTGTGCCCAGATCAGAGCAGGGCATTTAGGAGGGGATCTGTTGACAATCCCTCATATCTGAGAAGACAGACAAAAGCAAAGAAGTTAAAAAAAGCCTTCTGTAAATGTGCATTTATTTACAATTAGGTCATTTAGCAGACACTTTTATCCAAAGTGACTTACAATGACATGTTGCTATTACATTGAGCAGATAGGGGTTAGGCATCTTGCTCAAGGATGCTTACAGGTAGGACCACTCTGGGGGTTGATCCCATGTCCTTCTGGCTTTGAGTCCAACATCCAGACCACTATAATATCCTGCCCCCCATTTATTGCAGGTGGTTGCTACTATTCATATATACAATTACAAGTAGACACTTTTATGACTAACTTCAGGAGTTGTTTTTGTCCCTGTTATATTCAGCCGTGAACATATAGCGTGCATGCGACAAACAACACAAAACAAAGAAAGGTGGCATAAACTTTGACGCATCATCTTCTGTTAAGAGTATTTTCATCAGTGACAATAAAAGGTGCAGTAAAATCCCTTCTCAACATTAAAACATAATTTTGTTTGTTCACAATGTGGCAACAAAAAGGTAATTTTCTTTCGAAGTCACGATGCGTGACTTAATGGCAACTCCTGTCTGCCTTGATTTGTTTGCAATAATCTTTCACAAAAGCTTGATTTGTACGCCAAAATCTAGTCTAACAAATTAAGTACGTACCGCTCACACACACACACACACACACACACACACACACACACACACCCACACTCTCTATATCGTCATCTGTCTCATCTGCGTCTCGCTAAATGACTTCCTGTCCAGAAGTGCCATTTATGCTAATGTTGTCATTTATCTATTCAGGGAAAGGGCAATGCATGTGGAAACAATAAGCAGGCTGTCATTGTGATCCTTTTCACTCCTTTTTGCCCTGTTGACAAGTTGAACACAGCGTAAAGGTCCCGCACAATGCAGACCTCTCGTCAACAGCGCATTATGACTGAAGCAGGTATTAGGAGCATAAAGACATAAATGTCAGTCAGAACCGTGTCACATCTGCTGACTCTGGAAAATAAAACAGATGAGATGGAGTGATGCACTGTAGTGGTACTGTAAAGAGAATAGACTAGATAAAGAGAATGAAGAAAACGCTGTTTTGTTACACGTCACGCTCTTTGGTCACGGTTGTGGAACGCCAGATTTCTATGTAAAAGGACACACTCGAGCGGCAATACGCTGCCTCTGGTTCAGTATAAACCAGTGAACGCCGGATATTGAGGGGTCTTCTTAATGGCATTATTGCGTGATCTCTGTATAAAAAGGACTCTGTGTATCTGTGTGATTTCCATATGCATACAGTATATGTAAACATATCCCAACTGTGTGTGTTTTTTACATGAGACTACACAATCTTTGTGAGAGGTACAGTTGTGATTACAAACGTGATTAGGGAAGTTGACACTTGCACAATGAAACGCTAACAAGGCATCTCTATATCAAGGCCATGGTAAACACAAACATCGCATTACTGCTTCCTAGCTGTGCTTTATCAGTGGCGACGCCTCTGTAATTTCCTGTTTAAGTGCTCTTAATTTGAACGACTCACTGCGCTCCAGATACATATCGCTGTTTGTTTTCTTCAAAATAGCCCGTCTCAAATCGCAGGACCGGCGAAGAGAGAGACAATATCAGTGCCTATATTTCCGCTGCGTGTGTCACACCACTACCAACCAGCAATCATGATTTTCCATCAGATCGGTGTTTTGCCCACTTGACAAATTCAAGTACACATGTGTGCAGCCAAGCGACGCTGTGATGTGTTTCCGATAAATCCTCTCACTCAGAACAGATGTGTTCTAGACTTCTAGCCCTGACGCAAAACACTCTTCCCTTAGGACTGACTTAATTCCATATAAAGAGATTTTTATTTGTCCGGGGCTGGATGGCGGATTGTTTGATGATAGGTCATCTAACATTAGAATGGTAGCCGGTAGAGAATGGTAGAGAAAATAGTAGAGCAACTCGGCACAATGGTTTGAAATAATGAATTTTTGTATTTACAACCAAGGAGGATGATGGTATTTAAACAACACCTGCAAAGAATGCATTTGGTAAAGCCAGTCCATATGCTGTATGTTTTTCCCAAGAATTGAACAAAGCCTATCACTTTATCTATCAGTGTCATTGGAGGCTACATCTGATATTTTTTCTCTTTTGAGGTTGTGCCCTGTAATTGGTTATATCTGTATTTTTTCTCTTCCCTAGGGATATTTGTGAATTATTGAAGTCTTTGAAGCAATTTAGCATGTTTAAATCAATATTTGGAATACTAGGCCAAACTGCCTTGTAGCAACGCATTATGTAATAACGCAGCATTACATAATAACTCTCCAAAATGTAATAACTTTTCACTTCATTATGTAATCACTTGCATTTTGTAACAGTTTGCCGCATTTTTAACAGCTTGAATGCAAAATGTAATACATTTTCCCAAATTTAGTAAAAACGAATGTACAAATGGGCCTTCCTTATTTACAGTAGGCTATATAAACAGGAGGAAGCAGAGGATGGATTGTACAATATTGGCCTATTCTGCTAACTTTATTTTCAGTGCTTTTATTTTCAGCACAATGAGTTTACAGAAATGCACAAAATGTGTTAAATAAATATATCAATGCCTGTACCATACAGTATAAGCTCCCGGGACGCACGTCGCTTTCCACAATATAGGCCTACTGTATCAGTGAATGCGTGGGTGAATAGGCTACCCATGAAACATGAGACCTGCACGGCATTTTGTAATAATCACCGCAATATGTAATAATGTTTTACAAAATGCGAGGAAATTGATTACATTTTGCATTTTACATTTTGCGTTCAAGCACTTTATTACAAAATGCAGCAAATTGTTACAAAATGCAGCAAATTGTTACAAAATGCAGGTGTTATTACATAATGACGTGAAAAGTAATTCGATTTTTGGAGAGTTACAGTATTACATAATGCGTTGTTACAGTACATGCCTTGTAAATTTGCCTTTACGATGAAACTGCATCGAATGCAATTAACAGTACAAGTTGCAGCTTTGTGATAAAACCCAGCGCTGGACACAACAGTTTTTAGCATGGCCTTAAGCTCATTCTTGAATTTGTAGAGAGTGTTGAGTCAGACTCTGTGGAACTGCCAAAGAATGTTTGATTGTCATTGTGTTAATTATGTATGGCTTTCTGGGGATATGTGCTTCTGCAATAGATTGGTAGCATTTGCTGAGATGAGAACATTTTGCCTTTGGGCAGGGCACAGGGCACATTAAGGTGAAATTATGTCAGGGGCTGACTTTAAATTGGTTTTCTGGGGAGATACAATCCAAGGATGAAACAATCATAATAAGTTCTGCGCTTGACACGTTTAAGGAGTTCCAGCACCTTCCAGTGAAAGCGAGACTCAATATCCCCTGACAAAATGCAGAAGTACAAACAAAAGTATAAACGTCTAATAAAAGAGTATGGTTTTACAGATTTTCTGATTGTTGGGGGTGATGATTCAGAGTATGTATCCTCTTAATAGCTTCCTTCTTGTGGTGAGGTTGTTACTTAGGCTGTAAATATTGACATTATGTGGATGCGTTGAAGACAAACTCTGAGACTTGAGACTCATTTCTTCTGTTGTCAACACCGCAGCTAATTGGAGCATTCTCCCAAGTTACCCGCTTAACACAAACACAAGATGACAAGCGCAATGTTTATACCCCGGCTTATTTAACTTCGTCAGAGGAAATTATCATCGGAGGCTGTTTAGTTCCACATCTGCAGTTCATACCCATAGATAGCACTGATATCCCGGCATCTATTTTTATTTAATATTTTTTGGAGGGGGGATTGAGGGCCTTGTCAGTTCTTGCAGCTATACATGTGTATCTTTGGGATTTTAATGTGGAGTGACTGGTGTAGGTCGGTTAAAGACTCTAGTCAGCACTAGAGGTTAATTATGTTACAGAAAAGCTGGCAATATCCAGAACACATCCCATCTAATTCAGAAGGTTCATTCGGAGCAGAGAAAATGTAAGCCGACACTGCTGATGAAAGCAACGACTTTGACAGTAGAGATAACATGGCCTTTTAGAGGTTTATTCGTTATTAAATTCCAGGAAAGTCCTTAAAATGTTCACTGTGAATTCCTTCTTCCCACCCTGGTGATGAGGACCATTGTGAAGGAGAATGAACAATTTTTTCTTTTGTTGGACATAGGCTGGTGCCCGGGCCGTAGTCCTCTAGTTCTTTATTCTACTTCTGGGCCTCGTCTTGGTCTCGCACGTATTCTGACTTGTCTCTGTCTCGACTGAGTTCACAATGCATCAGTGCATGTCATTGAGTAAAAAGGCATTGCCATTCTTAATTATTCTACCCATGGCCTAATGGTTTACTCAATAAAGCTAACCTGTGATGTTTAGATCATGTTTTGAGAATTTGATTTATTGTCAAAGGGTGCTTGCGGTCAATGATAATTTAAAAAAACTTCTCAGTTGCTTTTAAAAATGAATGGCTATTGAGTTATTGAGTGTTTTTAAATACATATAATTCCAATGATATGTGGTAGGAAGACTAGCACACATGTAGAAATCCTTAAATCCGCCAAAATAAGGTGGATCTAATTGATCTACGAAAGCATTATCGTCACAAAGAAAAAAAAAACGTTAATTTCACCCTTTTAAACATGTATTCTAATTTAATAAAAAATACCAAATGGCTAGTGACACTGCTTCCAACTGGCTCAAAAATAGAAAAGACAGCTCCTGGCAATGCTACCTGCCATGGGATTGGACAGCCATTAACATGTGTGCCTGATTTGCGCACAGCATTCAGTTGATTGAGAGCCAAGACAAAGTGAGGCCCTTCGGAGATAATATTGTCATGCTGAACCATGGGCCGAGCCCAGATAGACTGGTGTCCTCTCCCTTATGAATAACAGAAAGACACAGATACTAGAGTTTGGGAGGACAGTTGACGGAAAGGAATGAGAAATTCAATGAGATGAAGAAACATGATAATGTAATATAGGAACTGTGGAGTTTGGGGAATTTTGTGTGTGTGTGTGTGTGGGAACCCTGGCCAGGTCTATTGTGCTAATGATCCTAGCGTGTCTTATTAGATGTGCTACACGCTCTGCCCTGGCAGGTGGGGTGGTCCCTGTGGTGCCCCCGTGGCTTTGAACTGCCTAGCTAATATCAGTAGTGTTCCTGCTACTTGCTGATAAGATGCTCCGGGCAATGGTGGAGTCACACAACAACGCATGTGATTCTGATTAGGACGGAATCTAGTCGCATTTAAAAAATCGCGGGTGGCACGGAGGGGAGCGGGGTTCAGGCCACAAGAGAGATAGAAAAGATGTGGAAAATGTTTTTCTACCGTTCAGCAGGTAATGAAAAGTGAAAGTGGCGTGTTTAAGCAGACAGTTTAGTTAAAGCCACAAGGTCCTCTGTATTTCCACAGAGGCGAGGAGGAGACGTGAATGGCACTTTGCAGATGACAGATAAGTAGCACAAGGCCACAGAGACTGACAAAGCCAGACAAAACATCAATTACTTGTGACAGAAATGGAGAGACCTTTGGTGAAATCTAGTCAGTGAAGACACAAAAAGAGAATGGAGCAGAGAGGTTTATAGAAGCTGGACTGACCCCATTCTGGCAGAGAATAATTTGTTCTGCCATGATTAACAGCAACATTAAAGCAGAGCTAAAGCATGGTCCTGGTTTTTTATATCATGGAAATCGTTTTGTCTTTCTTTTGGGTTAAATCCAAGTTCCATATTGTAAGTATTTAAGCAGCTATTGTTTGATGTTTTGGCGTCAAACCATCTGTTGGTTTTTAACTGTTGGACGGTTGATATGACTAAAAATAAGCTCAAATTAAACCAGCCTGCTCTTTAACCTCATTGTGTCTCTTCACATCCAACTTAATAAGTTTTGAGAATTTAGCCGAAACATGAAACAATTAGCTGTCAAGAACATCATGTCTTCGTAGGAGAAACAGAGGTCATGTTAAAAAGCTGCAGATGGTACATTGTAATCCCCTCACGGGTAGACCTTTTTTAAGGCATGGCAAAATATACATTATGTTTTAGAGTGCCATAACTGAAAAATAAACTGTTTTTGTTTTATTGAACTGTTATCTTAATGGTTATCTGAATAGTCCGGTCTTTGTTTGTTTTTTTCCTTCATTTTACCCACATAGTATATTAGGGATGAAACGATTATCAGTTGCTTGCCTGAATTGTTAATATATTCATGATTATACATAACTGTGTAAAACATGCATAATATTATGATAATACTGCACGATCAATGCACTGCAACTTATATCATGAGCAAATTACATAGAGTGCGGGGGTGGCGGCAATCCGCGTGCAGTATGCAATGGACTTGAAGGTTGTGTTCATTTAAACCTGTACTAAAAAAATCGCTTCTTTAGCAAGCTAAATCACAGAGTTAGGCTGAACAGAAAATCTTCACAACAGCGATGCATGAAACAGTGAAATTGCACTTATGAGATAATCTGGTCAGGCACGACCAGTGCTGCGAAATCTGTAAAAGATTAGATACTACTTCAGTATAGAATGTGAAGAAATTATTCCTGTGTATGTATCAGTACTTTTTGAACATTTTCCGCACATTTTAACAATACCGCGATAATACTTAATAACGGTAATAATTTTTGTCACTGTAATCGTGATATGAAATGTTCATACCTTTTCATCTCTATGTACAGTATGTACAGCTTTTGCAGTATAACATATATGTATTTTCCTGCCTGATTAAAATCAAGGGGTTTTGTGATCATGAATCAATTTTCATCCATGCATTCTTACATTAGTTTCCTTCAGACAAACCACACAAGTAAATATCGGCATGATATTGTATCACTCTTGTTAGATTTAACAACATATAGACCAAATATTAACTTCAATGCTTATACATTTTGCATTAAATTGTCACATCTTCTGCTTCTATGCAACATTTCCAGCTGATCAAATAGCGTAAACAGTATGAAACAGACCAATTAAGGACAACATTTTGCCCTCAAGCCACCAATTACACCTTATTGTCTCAGCTTTGCCACAGTTATGTCGTACACAGATCATCCCAAAACTTTGAGCCAATCTACTTAACTGCTTGTATCAAACATTCCTCTTCAAAGCTATGGCTCCCAGGTTGGCTGAAAGCAGCTTTACTTGGACCAGTGTATTATTAAAGCTATCCATTCTGTATTAGATGATGTTTGCTGTCACAAAATGTCCCCAACTGCACCATGAAGCACATAGGCAGATGGTGTCCTATGCTAATGAACAAGTGGCCATTGTGTGCTAATTAAGATAATCAGTAAAATTCTCACCCCAGTGGATGCAGTTGTCCATTAGGTAACTATAAGCGAACACACCACACCAGCCAACTCTAGCAGTGGGTTTAAATCTGCCTTTGTCAGATTAGATAGATTTATGACTATTGAACAGAAACATCTTCACAAATAGTCACGGTTACAAGAAAGTGAATTAAGTAATGTTTTCTCCTCCCACTTAAAATAGCTGAGTTGGGAATAATAAATACCACGCTTATTTTTGCAGTGAGTGCATAAACAGACTAGTACTGTATATTCATCAGCAATTGGTGGAACAGTCTATATTAAGTTTAAAAATGCTTCACTTAACATTCCTGTCTGGATTTTATGCATAGAAAGGAGATTGCCTCACTTATCAGTCGCCTCAGGATAAAGTGGTATTAGTTTCTGTCCGTTAAAATTGTGCTTATGAGAGGCATTTATAAGTGGACTGGCAAATTACTATTAGTACAATGGATAACAGGACCTAGTGCCTCAATGACATACAGAAAGAATACTTTATTCCTTCCATTATTCCTTTCTTTCATCATTCATCGATCCCTAATTCCTTTACTCATCCTTAATTGCTTAAAGGGCCCATATTGTGAAAATCGAATTTGTATTTGCTTTTCCACATGTAAGCACTTGGTCCCAATATCTAATATCATTTTAAATCTGAAACCTTTCAAACCTTTAAAAGCATGTGATTCTGATGTTCTCATTTGCAGCTCTTAGTGACCTACTAAGGGCTGCCCAGCATTGTAAAAACAATTAATTAAAATGTTTTTACTCTAAACTTCACATTAGTAAAAATGTTATACGGAATTGTTTCAATAGCTAAATAAGAGTGAAATATAGAACCTTTAATTTCCTTTATCTTTCCCTCATTAATTCCTTCCTTCATCCATCCATCCATCCATCCATCCATCAATCCATTCTTTCTTTCTTCATCCTTATTTCTTTCCTTTTGCCATCCATTCATTCTTCTTTCCTCCTTTCTTAACACTATAACTGCAGGGATTTTTTCTAAATTATTTCAGCTGAACACAAGTCAGTCTGAAACCATCGCAAACCTCTCTGCATACGGGCTGCATTTCTTTGTAGTCAAAACGCAGCTAGCTATTTCATTATTTCTCTGTATCGCTTGTTTATGTACCTCATAAACAAGCAATTCCAAAACTTGCTGGGCGCTCATCTTGCTTAGTTTGCTTGCCATCGTGTAGTTTGCTCAACGCTGTGCTTGCAAGAAATGATCTGCGGTCAGGTGAGCTGCTCATAAAATACTCTTAGCATTTTTAAATGCTAGGCCTGCCTATAATTATTTGTCATATTTATCACACTATTATGCAGAAAATACGATTAATATCAATGCAAATCTGGTTTCGATTCTTTGTTTCACTGTTTCTGATAATGTGGCCATTATGCAGAAATGTGCTGAGTGCTACTCTGGAGGAGAGTGAGATCACTTCGCACCTGTGGGTACCAGCGTTCAACTACGTTAATCGCAGGGATAGAAGGGGGGTCTCGGAGGTGTAAAAACATTGAAAAAGCTGATCTAAATATGTTTACAACTGCACCATTCAAATTCTAACAAAACAAGCGTGTGCCCTTTGGCAATTTAGGAAACAATAGGACAGAAGGACAAAAATTAGTCATATACACTGATTTAATATTTTAATATTTTAAAACATTCAAAAACGTGGCAAATAGCAGTTCTAGTGTTCATTCATTGCTTCATCATTTATGAATCCTTAGTTCCTTTCTTAATTCCTTCAATCTTCCCTAACTCAATAATCTCTATCTCTTTCTCTCTCTCTCACTCATTCACTCACACACACACGCACGCACGCACGCACGCACGCACGCACGCACGCACGCACGCACGCACGCACGCACGCACGCACGC
>JAOEHI010026073.1:4225-25995 GCA_025447815.1 Percopsis transmontana
TTTTTTTTTTTTTTTTTTTTTTTTTTTTTTTTTTTTTTTTTTTTTTTTTTTTTTTTTTTTTTTTGTGTGTGGTTGTGTTTTTGTGGGGGGGGGGGGGGGGGGGCGGGTCACTAGGTGGAGAGGGTACAGGGGCTGCCTCTTAAAACCATCATTATTTCCCCACTGAGCCTGGAACCCCCAGGGTTGAGATGTGACACAGAAGAGGAGCGGCTTGGTTTAATCAATCATAATGGAAAAGAGCCTGTTATAATGAAGCGCTATGGAGAAGTCCATTATTTGTGCAGTTCAAAGGGAGGAGGGACGGATAAAAGAAAGCATTTGATGAACTGCTAAAGTTGACCTGAAATGAATGTTGCAACTCTCCCATCACACTAATTCAAGAGGATATTTGCCATGTTTTCTGTCGCATCCTCAATTGATTTATGGTTTAGCAAGAAACGTTCAGTTATTTTCCATCTCTTTTCACCTGTACTGTCTTTCCAGTACCTCTATCTCCCAGGCCCAAGGTGAGTGCTGTGCCAGGCTAATCTGTTTCCTGGCATTGTGATGCCAGTGGTTTCTCTGGTGATTTAGTGACGATGGTGGCTGCCTGCTTTCTGTTTGCTGTGCTTGCCTGGCTCAGCCCTTTCTCCTATTTCTCACCTCCTTCCTGCCTTCCTTCGTTCCTACCTAGCCTCCTGTCCTCCTCCCCTGCCTCCTTCCTTCCATAAGCTGCCCTCTGCCTACCGTCCATGCCGTGGCGCCTCCCTTCCCTCCTCTGCTCGCGCTCTCCCGCCTGCCCGCCCCCAGGTCCTGGCTGCTGCTAATAGGATAATGGCTGCCATGTTATGTACACTTAAGACCCACAGAGCAGCGCCGGGGGCTGTGTGTGTGAGTGTGTGTGTGTCTGTAATATTTATGAGAAATGCAGGAGGTACGTCTAGGGTTCGCGTAGGCAGTTACTTTTTGGGCTCTGTCTCAAAATGAAGAATTGGCATACACGACTCGTGAGGCAACTCACATATGCCTAGAGAAAGTGTCCCATATTTACCTCTGAACGGAGCTGTGCCGAGAGGTAGCTGAGGCCACTTGAGACAGGCCTTGGCCCTTGACAAGTCTCTCATCCAATCAGGGTGGCAGTCGACAGCTCTGCCCTTCATTTGTCTCAGTCCCTAAGTCCCGTTGGGCCTTGGGCCTGTGCTCCCCTGAGGCTCCTACTCTCTCAACATGTTTAGGAACTGCCTGTAAAAACTTTTCTCTGCCTCCTTTGAGCTCTGGAATTCTCTCAATTGTGTCAGAAGGTACAGGCAAAATATTCACCATTCAGTCCAAACACCTTTCATCATGTCCACCACAATACATGATTCATATATGAAGTAGATATCACATAATATAAACTTAGTGTACATTCCTTGAATTACAAAATTACTTCAATGTAAGAGCCTGGAAGGTCTTAACTTATAGATATTAAGTAATAATATCATTCCAGATATAATTATTTTTAAATAGAAAAAGGATAAAGCATAATAAAAGTCGAGAAAATATGGAGAAAATCATAAAAGGACGTTTTCCTGGGCTCCAGGTACCAAAGGCAGTGTGTAAACTAAGTAGCAGATGTTTGCTGCTTGTGATGTATGGCAGAGGAGACTTCACCACGCATTTCAGCTTTGAAACCTGCAAACTCACTTCTGCCTCTACCTCTCGCAAACACTGTGAAAGTGAAACAGCAAGGCCCTGTCGACAGACACACACACACACACACACACAGACACACACAAACACACACGCACAGAAAGACAGCTAGAACACACAAGGGAAAAAGTGTGTGCGAGAGGAGGCCTGAAATATAAATGGAGATTTTCCTTTATTACGCATTGTCCTCCTTCCTAAAAGAGCAGGTACTTGAGATGAAGTGGAGTTAAACCAGACACACCGTCAGCGTTCTGGATGCAGCTGCGAAGCTTTTGGATCGATGCTCATAACAATTTTACGTCCACCTCTTCCCTGTTCCTCGTATGGTAGCTGCAGGAACACTGGAGATCATGAAATCAAATACAATTCCGTTTGAAAATACACGCACACCGCACTATATAATATGATTCCAAGTGATGCGAGGACAGTTGCAACACACATGGTCTCAAAGACACACAGCACAAGAGAAAGAATTTCGTGTGTGAACCCCCAGCCTTATGCAAGATCATGACAGTGTCTCACATGTATCTGATATGAATACACAGCATTGTTATTTCGCTGTGATTTATTGGCCTAGGTTGCACAA
This sequence comes from Percopsis transmontana, assembly GCA_025447815.1. Taxonomy (NCBI): domain Eukaryota; kingdom Metazoa; phylum Chordata; class Actinopteri; order Percopsiformes; family Percopsidae; genus Percopsis; species Percopsis transmontana. The sequence goes on from JAOEHI010026073.1 coordinate 6,483, forward strand.
TATGTAAGTGTGACTACACAACAGATGTCTGGATTTGTTGAGAGGAGAAACTTTAAATCCTATTTAATCAAATGATTACATAAGATTTTTAATTACCATTTGGCAACAATATTGTAAACATCAGTGCATTTCAGCGTGAATTTCCTGCTGAAATGTGCTGGCTTCCGTCCACAGATGAATTTGGCCTTCTAAACCCTGGACACGATGAGCCCATTTGTTTTGCTGGTAAGGTGCTCCAACCAGGTATACACTACCTGTCTCTGCCGCTAGTCCAGCCTCTCGAGAGAGTTCTGTCTCTGTCTCTGTTCTGTCTCTGTCTAGACCTCTGGGCCATTAAATAAACAACAGACAACAGACAGGACATAGCTACAGTATACAAGTAGTAAATATGTAGTACATGCTACTACTAATGCTAATACATTTCCATTCTAATGCTAATACCAACACTAAAACTAATGCTATCAGTAATATTTTATACTTATTATAATTTTTACAACTATTACTCATACTGATAATACTAATACCCTATGATACTGAGATGGTGTTAAAACTATTTGAGCCTCAAGTGTTCAGTAAAATGTGGGTAACGTCCGAGTTTGACCCACCAGTTTATGAAAATCCAGTTCTTGACGTTAAGAACCAATGTTAAGAGCCGATGATAAGAACCGATTAGTCGCATTTGGCCGATTTGACTTGTGTAAAACGGACATGGCTGACAGCCAGGCTTTGTACACAGTACACAGTGTTTGGTCCTTCAGAAGGCACAGTCTGTGAAATATCAAAAGACACAGCGGCGGCCCGCCTCTTTTGGACACTTGGCGTTGCCGAGGGAAAATGCCTCGTGTCCGTTAGACAATCTGCGTTTTGACACCTGCAAGGAGCCTCCAAGTCAAACACACTGAGCTTGATTAAGACATGACCATAACAGGACATTTGCAGTGGAAATCAAACTCGGAGTGCTGAAGCTTGGCAGTCATTGAAGGGAGAAGATTGATTGTCTTGGATAAAGAACCGTACAGTCTCAGATTTCCTTTTGGCCTCTTCTGCTTGGATTCTCAAATCAGCTCACATAATTTAGACTGATGTTTAATTGGTTGTTTATAGTACATAAAGCTGGGTCTGATATGTTGTTGGACTCCAACTGTGAGTCACATTTAGTCCCATGGCAAACCTGTTTGTGAGTATACTTCTGTAACAGATATACGTGCTTGGGATATTGTATTTCTTCTTTGGCCCTGTCTGCCGTGTGTGTGTTTGTGTGTTATGAATGCATATACAGGTGTAAAATATATTTGTTAAGAACATTCCTGGCTCACACGCAGGTGTGAATATGAGGTAGTGTGCGTGTCTGGAGACCTCAAAATTGGTTTCTCTATCATTTATCTTTCTCTCTTTCTTTTTCTCTTTCTCTCTCCCTCTCTCCCTCTCTCTCTCTCTGACAGAAGAATGGACAGGAAACGTCTAATGGGGAAGATTAGTGAGGCTTCTGCCAGCTGTTGAAGGACTACAGTATACAGTGCATACAGTGTGTTCTTATGAAAGTGTGTGTGGGTGTGTGTACTGTAGGTAAGAGGTCATACAAAAAATAACCTTTCTTTACTAACTGGTCGGTAATACAAAATGTATATAGATAGTGGACTAAAGGGTTTAAATCACTGGATCCTCTGCTATAAACAGTAGCCAGTCAACTTGGGAATAGGATTGTTTAGTGTAGAGCTGGTGTGGGAAGAAACAATATGAGAAGGATCACGTTAAAAGGTGTTTTATAATGCCTGACACTGGCAATTGAAGTCAATCAGAAAGTTGATAATGTCTCGGTATGTGGAAATGCAATGCAGTTTGACATAGAACATTTGATCCACACCTGTGGAAGGCGACTTGCACAACATGCACACCTGCATGTTCTAAACCTGTTTGGTGTGTGTGTGTGTGAGTTTATTTGTCTGTGAGCATGAATGCGTACACTCTGTGTCTGTACTGAGGTGAGGATGGCGAGAGGGAGACAGAGTCAATAGTAATAACACATAAGCAAAAGTGGCAAAGGCTCCAGGCGGGCATTTTCTCCCTTTCCGTTCTTCAGATGAGCTGTAAAGTTCAGTCTATCCAAGAAGTTTTTCAGGACTTCGCTCATGTAGTCCAGGGCCATTTTATATTTTCCCTGTGCACAGTTGCTTTGCACCTAACAACACACTGCTGCATGTTAGCGGCCTGGTTTCAATCAGCCTGCAAATTATTAAGTTCTCCTTTGGTCCAGAAACAGTCCAGTCTTCTTCTCTCACTATCTGGTCTACAGGCCCGTGACTCAGAACCAGAGGGACTGTTGTGGTTACAAAGAACAACAAAGCTGTCCTTTTCTCTGCTTCATTAGAGTTTACCACCAAAAGCTTGTTACCCAATGTGTACTCGAAATCAGCGTGTTAACAATTATCAAGAAGAGACATTTTGAAAAATCGTCTCTAATTTGGTAGGGTTTCAGCCGCATTACACAGTTGGATAACTGCTTAATGTGTGATATTACCGCTTTATTACGTGTAAGATAAATTGGGGCTCTGAAACGGTGGTGTTCACTCAGAACACTGTCGGCCATTCAAGCGGCTCAGCTGCCAGGCGATACACAGACAGATGGGAAATAAGCCATCATTACTATTGCTCATTCATCTTAAACGTCAGCATTTAAACATAATTATCTCTATTGCAGAGCCCATCAAGACGGGACGACATAGGACATCTGTGTGTGTGTGTGTGTGTGTGTGTGTGTGTGTGTGTGTGTGTGTGTGTGTGTGTGCATTTGTATTTATGTGCACGTGCTGCTGTGCTGGGACAGGGCTGGAAAATTGTGATGATGATAATGTTCCATCTATTTTTCTTAGTCTGAAATTGCTGCATTTTTCACTTTTAAATGCAGCTACACATAGCAGATGTTTTTATGTGTTCTGCTGTGTTTTCACAGCTTTGAAATACTCAATTCCTTTTGGTAATGGACTGCTATTGGGTTCAATTACACAGCATGATTCCATCTTGGTTAGTGGATTTAGCAAGCTTTCGAGTCAACATGATGTTAAAGCTGCAATCCACAACTTTTAATTTTTTTTTTACATTTGTTATGTCAGCATGCATTTATCGATTGTTTGTACCCGTCTCAACCGGCAGATCCCAGTCGCAATGGTCAATAGTGTTCAAAGATATTACTGTGGCGTCCACTTTAGGGTCAAATTTTTAACAAAATAATGACGGATTGCAGCATTGCGTTACACATCAAGCAATCTATGTTGAAATATAAAGTAATTTAATTAATGTTCATGTTTTAATTCACAATGTTAAACATTTTATATTTACAAATGTATAATATTTAATAAATATTATTATAAATATTATTATAATTTATCGTATCATAAGAGCAAATTACCCATTTAACATTTGCAGTTATTTTGTCATGTGTTAACTTGCACAATGCAACAAATCACAGAAAACCTTTCATGGGACATTATTTCAAATTAGCCATAAAAGGGTTGTGGCTTACAAGCACAATCAGGCCTCATTGTGAAGATGTGGACAAATGAGTCCTTTACAAATGAACCTGTACAAATGAGCTATGCAGTGCCTATAGAAAATGCTTCATTGGCCACACATCTACACAATAGGCTAAAGGACAGAGGAATGTGTGCAGGAACATAGCCACTAAAGCCCAGGCTGTGATTCTTGTTCATACAATCCAGCTAGCTGCTAGCTAGCTGCTAACTACTAGCCCCAGGGCCCTTCAGCACAGGTGCAGCTCTGCAATCTCTGTCAACGACAAAGAAAAAAACCTTGAGGCTGTGGCACTCAAAAACAAACAAACACTGAGCCCTGCACTGATGGTGGCCACGGTTGTTCTTTCCATGATTTTTTCTTTCTTTATGTTTCAGCCTTTTTTGGGGGGCCACAAAGCTACAAAGCAAACAAGATAGTGTGAATGTCGGCTGGGAAAAGGGTAAACATAGGTTGTTGTGACGAGTGTGGTGAGTGAGTGGTGTGTGGTGGGCATTCCTGACATTCAGCCGCTGGTGTTTTTTTTTTTTTTTGCCGGGTGGGATGTTTTGAGAAGCCTCGCCCCTGCACAGTGCTCACCTGTTGAGCCCCTGACAGCCAAATAAATGGCTTCCATAGTGACTCGGTGTGAACTTTGACCTGTGGGCTTTGAGCTGCCCTGCAGAGCCCGGGTGTTTGAGGAGCCTTCCTGGTTCAATAACAGCTTTCCCCGCTAAAGCTCTTAGCTGTTTAACACCTGTGGCCCCATCCCCTGAGCTCAAACATAATGTCTGATATTGTCCACATAGCCTCACACAACAGACATTTGTCATGGCCTGTCTTCTAGAGCCCAGGATGCAGCAACAATTTGTTACATTTTTACGAGTTTGCCTGGGGCTGCATGATTGACAAAGGCCAGTTCATCTTGTCTACATTATTATCAGAATGTAAACGTGTACGCAGATATGCACACATGCACTGAACTGTATGACATACGTTAGAAAAACTTTTTTAATTCTCCCTTTGTGTTTTATTAATATTATTACTTAATGTGACCAAATCGGAGTTAGATTGTAATATTACAGGATGTGTTTATGGTTTTATACCACAGCGAAATTTTACAGCTCAGGAGAAGCAGCCGTTGGCAGGTAACATCTGCCTTGTGGCGTGACGTATAGCACCAGATTACAACATCCAAACTACGCCTCAAACTGTCTAAACAAAAAGTGTGAACAGAACTGTACTGGCTGATCTTAATGTGTGAGAAGGTGATCCCTCACTCAAACATATACAATGGAGAGGGCTGATCAAAGGCATTATGGGTATACAGATGTATGGCATAAGGTGGACCTTGTGTTAACAAACAGGAGACATCTGGCGTCTGCTTCTCCTTTCCTTTCCTTTCCTTTTCTATCCCCTCCGTCTCTTTCCCTCCTCTTCTTCATTCTTCTTTTTGCCTCATTTTTATCCTCTTTTATATTCTCTTCTGTTTGCTGTGCTGCGCAACCTTCTCTGCAAGTTCCAATCAGACCTGCTTTACTCATCTACCCCCCAGCAAGACAACATTACAGAACACGACTGAGTGCACCCAGTCTGAGGCCTCGCATGCCTACTGTGTGAAGCGCAGATGCCTCGTGCTCAGAGAAAACCCTTTGAAATTTACGATGGAAACTTTAGAGTGCACTATATTTGTGAGCGAGGCACTGATACTGCAGGCCTCAAAAAGTACACACACACATTTACACACACACACGCGCACACATTTACACACACACACACGCACACTCACATATCATAGAGTTGCACACAAAATACCACAGATACTCACCCAGACAAAATCACACACCCACACACCCACACACATACATACATGACACTTGCTCCATACCCGTACTCCCCAGCACCCTCCTCACTCGTTCAGGAGGGTATTTTGTTAATATGTGATGCAGATTTACAAGCCCCCATGTCCCACTGGTAAGTACTGTAAATAAACCCAAAACGGGCTCTTAAAGCTATTTTGCTCATTCTCTGGAGCGCTGAAGAAACACATTTCTCTCCGTCTACACCCACCAGATACTCCATTTGGAATATAAACCTGCACGCATGTCAACTACACACCTACAGTACGCGCACATAAACACACAGACAAACAACTACCAGCCACAACATTTGCATTTACATTTACATAATTTAGAAGACGGTTTTATTCAACGCGACTTACATTGAGTACATTTGTTAATAGCTTGAGGGAACTCTTGAGGGGATCTGAGTCTATTCACGTTCAGAGACGGTACATTCATTCTGCTATGGGCCCTGTAAGCTAGACATGCAGCATACCACTGAGAGCACGTCACGGCTCGTATCAACATCATGCAGATGCACAGAAATGCTGCAGTCCAAGTCTGTGCTGCCAGAACGCAACTCCGCAGCAAACAGCACCAGCCACCTGCCTCTGTCTGGGTGGGACGGTGTGTAATGCCTTGGCTTGAGGTTTATACGAGTGTCAAAGTTTCTTGGTGTATGAGTGTGTATGTGGTTTGGAGTGTTGCGTTAAAGGAGCGATCACGAGGAAAGAGAAATACTATTAGCTCATCATTTGTACTGCTGGGCTGACTGGTGCAGACATGCTCCTATGACTTGCAGCTTCAAAAAAAACCTATCTATCTCTCTGTCTGTCTATCTATGTGACACTATGTTTGTGGAGTTAACTTCTATCCAATTCAATCCCCACTTACTTTGTTATCGTGGCCTCTTGTTGGGATGTTTGTCTGTTAAATTGGACAGAAGGGTGCTGTGTTTTGTTTTGTTTTTAAGATCAGATGTCTTGTACCTTCATGTGTTACATACATTCAAATTGAATCTAATATTCCATATCTACTAGTTACAGTATATCAGCCACCATGTTTAAGTCTAAGCACTCAACATTGAGGGTGCCAATTTGGCGTCGGATGGCTCATCTGATTCATAATGCTCGCCAATCCAAGAGCAACACGGCAGCAGGGCGGCCCTTTTAAAGGCCTCCTTTCACTCGTTCATACATTGCCATTCGTTTGCATGGCTGTAAGCAGCCTGTTGGGAGGGCTCTTTGCTGCTGTGGATGGGCATGGAGTTTTTTTTACAGAACAGAGCCATACTGCCAAACATAATCACGTTTAACTTCAGTATGTTAAAAAGATACCTTTTGACGAAAGTGGCCCTGACTGAAATGGAAATAATGACTATATACTTGCTTAAACAAACAATGGACTCTGTTCTCATATTGAGTGGTTATGCCCTTTGAGTTTACTTTGAGTTTTTAATGAAGTGCTTTAAGGGCTTCAAATAATTGTCCATAGGCTTATTCAAAGATTAATACACTGGAATAACTTCTGCCGTTATTGCCTGCCATCTGCTTATGTAGTTAAACCTTGGGAACACCTAGGTCCATCATCAAGTTGTAATAGCTAATGATTTGCTATACCTTTATGTGCTAACAACAACACACAAATGCTATAGTCTATAAAACACAAAATAAAACATAGGCACACACAGACATGCAAATGCATAAACACAAAAGCACGGACGCATACACACACACACACACACACGCACAGAGACACATTTACACCACTTATTTCCTCTAGCACCAACTTTGACACAGGAATCAAACTATAACAAAATGCTACTTCTGAAGCACATAGGCGCTGTGTGCCAATCCGTGCTGTGATATTGTGTATTTCGAGAGTGTATTGGTACAGCCACTCAATAAATATTTGATGACAGTGCCACCTCTTCCCTGCGCTGGGGCCCAAGCAGATCATCTCCTGACCTTCAGACACCCAGGGCCAGATGAATTATTAAGAGCTGAACTGTCAGTCATTCAGTCGGTCCAGGTGGAATAGAGAGGGAAGGCTATCTGTGATCACATCTTGGCCAGCTGTCAATCACCAGAACACCACCCGCTGATTGGACACTTCTGCAGAGAGGGGAGTTTCTGCCAACTCAGCGAGATGACGTAAATGCGTGTATACATCTGTTTGTTATATACATCAACATAATGTGCTATATTTATAGCACGCAAGGAATAGAAGATACATTTACCGTAAAAGAGGTGACACTGAAATGTAAATGTAAAAACATTGCATTAAAACACATCTAAATATATGAAAATAACAGTCATTACACAACTTGCAACAAAGCTGAGGGAGTGGTAATCTGCCATTTAAGACAACCTTCAGATGAGTTGGGTTCACGAGATTCTTTCAGGGGGCCATGAGATGATTTGAAAATTGTTTTGCTCTGAAAATGAATGACTGCCTATGCTCCCCTATAAAGATGCACAATGGATGCATAATGCCTTCTATTACACAATCCGTGAATGGTTGAATGACAATTCCCCAGGTTATCATCAGGGAACGCCTAACTGCTTCCTGCATGCGTGAAATGGCTTATCTTTTGAATTGCTTTTGAGTACTCCGAGGGCCTTCTGCTAGATATGATCTTATCATTTCATATCCAAATGTTCACACTGCTTTAGTTTCTTTTCTGATGTGATTGTGAGTGATGGCTTAGACACTGCTGTGACACTGTGCTCCTCCAAGGCAGAGCAGTATGTTGAACTGATTGTGACCTGCTAAGCTTTGTTTGGGTGGAGCCCTCCGATTTCACCACTCAGCTGTTAGAAGCGGCAGTGTTTGGCCCATATGGATTCATCTGTGTGTGTGTGTGTATGTTTGTTTCCTGTGTGTATATTTGTGCCTGTGAACCTGTGTGTGTGTGTGTGTGTGTGTGTATCAGCGTTTCCCAAGGCCCATGGGTCCAGAACCTGCTTCAGGCCAATGTAACCTTCTCACATGAAGGTGTCGTATATGATACTTCCTCAGGCCCAGGCCAAACACAACCCGATCCTTGATTCCACAGCCCAACCTGATCCCGTCTCTCTCTAATGTTACTGCTGCTGCAGCCCTGATTTGCCCGTCACTCCCTCCCTACCTGTTTACCCTCTCTCGCTGCGCTGGGCAATTGGTCTCCACCCTGCCGCCTCTCCTTCTACACCCAGCAACAGATGGGCTCAACTTGCAGCTGATTGGCAATTTTGGCTGCGCCTGGACCTCGCCGTCGAGCGATGCAGGGCAGAATCCTAATGCGGTACTGGTGAAGATGTGATTCACATCTACACAGTAGGCTAAAGGACAGAGGAATGTGTCCTTTAGCAGACATGATTGCTAACATAGCAGACATGATTGCTAACATATATGAGAGGAAGGCTGGGTTAAAGGCGCGTTGGGTTGTGCAACTGACATTAAAGCTAACACATTTGAACTTAATGTAAAAACTGATCACATGTGAGATGCCAGTATATGGCCAGCTTGTGGGCCAACGGGGCCTCTTACAATCTATGTAGTTCTGTGTGTCTACTTTGATTGACACTGCCTGGCGAAATCTTCTCAAGAATGTCACTCATAAGTGCAAATGGAAAGGCTTTCATGAATGGGCTTTAGGCTGGTCACTGTTTTACTTCATTCTGCCGAAAATATCAGTTTGAGATTGGAGCTTTGAAAAAAAAAAAAATTCCTAAAAGTGGGAACTGTGAAGGAAGGACAGCCATAAGGAAGGTAAATAGAGAGCAAATATTACAAATAAATATGAAATGCAAAATATATAATGGTATTGATCCACTCTGAGAACCTATTGTGAAATTTTGCATTGAACCCTACTTGAGCATTAAACCACATGCATTTCATGGTTAAGTTATGAGACCTCCATTTCTGTGGGATCATATCTTTACGTGAGAGTCTCCATCTGTTTGTGTCTTTGGCCAACTCCTCTCTAGTGGTGACAGCAGGCTTCAACCACGATAAGCGGGGACAGCAGCAGGGCATTTCATTTTCTACAGTGAGCTAAATGCTAGCTGGTTCAGCTAATCAGATCTCCCGGGGGGCGGATTGGCTTAATGGCCGTCGTGAGTGACAGGTGACATTGCTGTTTCTCAAAGGCAGATGTGTGTAAGAAGTACCATGGGTTTGATGCAATGCAGATTGCCCCCAGCTTAGTGTTATTGGGAAAGACAGGGATTTTCTCTCTTTGGACCTGGCAAAGCCCATTAGCCTGTACTGATTCTGAAAACAAGCAGATTTTTATGACGACACCGAAAGAGACCAAATGAACCGAGCAGTGGATTTGACCTTTTGTGCTTCAGGATTTATGATATAAGAAGATTGAAGGAAGTGTTTCATATTAATATGCCCATACTCTTCAAAGTGGAAGTGTGGCTTCATTCTAGATTAGTCTATCGTGTAGGAAGTGCACTTTGATTTGAATTGCTCCTCAAACACGTGCTTCCCAACAAACACAGCCTTTACCCTGATTCATGTACTGATGGCCTGGAAGCAACTACACTCAACCTATGGGCTAACATCAGTCTTATTGTTTCCAGCAGATGTTTCCTTGTGTGCTTATTTCAAACACAGTGCCGTCTCTGCTATCTCAGCAATGGGCATCCAGGGAGGCCTTCTGCTCAGGGATTGGATTCTTATGTGTTTCCTAAGTGAAAAGACAGGCCTTTGAAAGACATACTCCCCCTGTTTACTGCTATGGCTTTTCCAGGGATTGGACACAGAAAAGCTCTTCAATAGAAGGAAAGATTATTGTTGTCATCAATTCTGCATGCGTCCTGAATACGCAAAACCCTGCTCATCTGTATTCTAGATATTTCCACTGCTGCACTATCAGGTAGGAACAAGGTATAACTTTACAATGGCCGCTTTTAGACTGAAGTCTTGAGTGACACATGACGTTATCTATGATCTCAGCAAAAAATAATCAGCCTTGTCAATTTACCTCCGTCAACACTCTGCCAGTGAAACATTATCAGCTGAAATCATAGGTGCTGATATTGTGATATGTGCGATGACCATTATCCTGTGTGTAGCTTCATAACTTGTGAGCAAGCGATGCTGCTCTAAGCCCTGCATTAACTCCTCTCTCCTCTTGCTTATCCATTTCACATTTCTCCCACGCCCAGTGTCAATTCAACATGTCTTCCCTTTGAAAACCGGACCGTTTAAGTCGCCCCTGCGCCCAGGTTTGCAGATTTCTTCGAAGAAATAGTAATTTTCTCCTCTACTGCTCCTAATCTAGCTTACTCCAATCCTCTGTGTGTAGCTCATCGTTATCATGCCCATTGTGTGTGTGTGCGTGTGTGTGTCTGCGTGTGTGCCTAGCAGTCGCGCCTATGGGGTTTCAGGTTCCTGTCCGCGCAGGAAGAAACACTTATTTCACAATTAAACTGAGTACTACCTATTAGCACAGGGCCCCAATGGGGACTCCTCAGGGGAGGCGGTGACAAATTGCTATTTGAATGGATGAATATTTTTTGTGTGCGTCTGGCGACATGCAGACGCAACTCGCCACTCCAATATATTAGAGTCCGATTTCTCCACACACAGACAGAAATTACCTTTCAAGACAACAGACTGCATTTTCAATTTGGCTAATAGAAGTAATGATTAATAGCAGTTTGACCTTTCGTGCATTGATCTCCAATTTGCTCATTTCATCGCCCAGTGTATGGCTGACTGATAAATCAGTCATTTCTTAATTCCACAGGCGCTCTCCGGTCTATTTCCTATCAAGGTTGTTATGAGAATACCAGAGTTACAGCAGTCAAACACAAGGAACATACTTCATCTTGGATTTCCGTGCGAGGCGCTGGGAGAGAAACAGAGCGAGGGGCCTAGAGACAAAAATGAGTGTTTGGCGTCTGCAAGGGTGAACTTTTCCCCAGTTCCACCTGGCTTGTGGTGGAGGTCCTTTCGGGGCCCCAGGGATCTGGTGCTCACTGGACTGGACCGTACATATGGGCTGTGAGCCTGTGTATGTGTGTGTGTGTGTGTGTGTGTGTGTGTGTGTGTGCGTCCGTAGAGACAGCTGTCCAGCTCATCTTGCCCTCTTGCGGGCTGCCTCATTTATAATTAACCCACATGACCAGGTGGCTATGTCCCTCTGTCCCTGCCAAAGCATGCTTTGCTGTGACCTCTGACCTTCTATCAGACATTCCACTACGGGCGGCTATGGCTCATGTGTACAGCTCAAGTGCTGCTTGGCTCACTGGACAGCTCACCTCTCTGGCTCTGGAACAATACTCTGTTGATAAATAATGAATCCTTTAATGAAGGAATACGCTGCTCGAGATAGAGGAGAGAGAGTGATGACAACAAAAACAGAGAGGGCGAGAGGGTGCAGTGAAAGAGAGCAGCACCAAGACAGAGACACAATAAGAGATTCAGACATAGATAGAGAGACAAATGTAGACAGAAAGAAAAAGGGGAAAAAGGAGTCGTTTTATTGAGGTTGGCTTGGAGGGAGTCTGAGCACCGCTAGGAGCTCCCAGAGGAACAAGGTCTGGGAAACAGGAAGTTATGTTGCCACCTGCTATTCTCATTCCTGTGTTACTGTATTCCAAGCCCCCCCCCCCCGGTACTGGCAACAGTCCTTGGCCAGTAGCGAGTGCGTCACATTCCCCCCATTGTAATCAGGATAATTTCCCCATCCATATCCAATCTCCATGTCCAGCAAGTATGTAGGCTGGCCAGCACAGACTGACCCACCGACGCAATGTCCGACGGACAGACCTACAGACAGGGTCCGTGTGGGCCCCCAGATCTAATCAAAACCACAGACTACAGGCTAACCTTCGACCCCTCTCCCTCCTGGCTCTCGGTTTCTTGCCAGCCATCCCTAACTCCACGCCCCACCCCCCTTCATGTCATTGCCGTGGCAACCTTAAAGTCTTTTCCAGATGTGTCTGGGACCTTTGGCTAGCGAAGCGAACTCTCTCCAAAAACCATTGCTTAGCCTCCCAACCACAATCATGGCCTTATCGCCTGCGGAGCTGTCCGCCAACAGCAGCCCTGCAATCGGTTGAGGCTCACACATTCTCTGTGGCCTTCTTTCATCACCCTCATAATGGTGCGAGGGGAGCTGAGGGCGGGACAAGGATCCAAGGTTAGCGAACAAGGCGTATCCAGTTTCTGTTGTGTAACGGTAATACCTCCACAGCTTCCTGTGCACATGTTCTGTGTAATGCTCGTGTCCTGGTGATTGGGTGGGCCATTAGAGGACATGGGGCAAGTGAAACTTTACCCTCGTTCATATGTTTAACTGCTTCCGTGTGGAACTTGTAGTCGGACTTCAACGTTGTCCAAGACGGAAGAGCAATTTATTAGCACTTGCGATGCTGTTTCTCTTTGTTTGCCAACTAAACTAAAGGTGACTGGGGCCTCCTGTTTCCTGTATTATTTCCTGCTGAACGGAGGTTGTTCACTGAGCACCCCGCATGGCAACACAGCAGGCATGATGCAGCCCAACGTGACCTTGTGTTTCGATACCCCTCTTTTATTCACTACCTGTTACCCTCTATCGCTCTCCCACCCCTTTCCCCTCTATCTAAAGGGCAGGGCCGTGGCACACTAATCTCCTCTCATACCGGCTTTACCCTTCTGGCTGCCCCGCCCCGCTCTGCCTGCGCCTCGCCTGTCTTTGTGTACTTTGGCACTCTGGGCTACATCCGTCAGAGCACCTGTCACTGCTGCCTGCCTTTGTCCATCACTGCGTTCAGCATGCTAAAGGGTGACTCTAAATGGGTGACAATGCCCATGTCCTCGTCCGGACGGATTAAGAACGAGCACACTCTGCTCTTGATGCCCTAGTGGCTGCTGGGAAGGGTGGGCAAGGCATTCGAACGGGAGAAACAGGTGTGTGTGTGTGTGTGTGTGTGTGTGTGTGTGTGTGTGTGTGTGTGTGTGTGTGTGTTCTCTCACTCGTCCGCCAGGACTCTGCACATGTCGAAAACATTTCCCCAGCAAAGTAGCAGTACTAATTTGACAGGGAGAGAACCTGGTTTGGGGGGCCGGGGGGTTGTGGGCCTATGGTTGAATGAAGTTTGATATAAAGTGTGATGTTGGTATTTTAATATTTCTGGTTGGTATTAAATCACCTATGAGAGGTGTAAATGATGTGGTCATAACATATCTAGATCAGGTGTCAAGCATGACTACTAAATTTGAGTCCCATAGGTGTAAAAGAAGTTTCAGAGCTCCTTGAGCCCACCCACCAGTTTCACGTCAGGTGGTCTGATTGGAAATGGCCTCTCTTTTGACTGCTGCTGGTAAAAGTGTGGGAAGTTTGCCTATGGGGGCCTCTGTCCCTTTGTCCCATCCCTGAAAACAGGGGTTGAACCCGGCACTGAGAGCAGGCACTGTGACTGGCACCTCCTGACACCTGCACCATGGCCTCTTTGTCCAGGTGCCCATATGTGGGGCGCAGGGAAGTGGCCCTGTATTGTCCCAAAGAGCAAACAGGCTTTGGGCACAACTAGGCCAGACTGAAAGAGAGGAGCTGCCTTTGTCCTCAAGGGTCTGTAATGGACTGATAGCATCACACTGACCTCCCGCCTTCTCATTCCCTCTTTAGTCTGCTGAATGTTAAAGACCCCATTTAGGACTGCTGATACTCTCTACCTTTGGCTATCAGCAGGTTAGGGCCAGGCAGAGGTGCAGATGATGTGCTGTGATAGGCGGGGGCAAGGTATTGCGGAAAGCACACAGTGAAGCTCTTGTTTCTGAGTGAGCACTCTTCCGCCAACAGGGTCTGTGTATGGGTTTGCCCGATATCAAGGTATTGTAAGTCTGCAGTGGCCAATTCAAACGCCACGCTGATATGTGAGGGCTGAGCCCAGCCGAAAAAAAGCTCCCATTCAGCTTGTCGATGGGTATCAGCACTGAGGCTTCACAGCCACACATCAACAGCCGGCTCCCGCCCCCTGTCCTCTCCATGGAAGGCGGGGGGGGGACAAGGAGCTGGGATCACCCCAGTGTCAGACCTTCCGCGGGGGGTGATCAGGTCCCACGGCCGGAGCGACAGCCAGCATCATCTCCTGATTCTTTCACCATGTGAGAAGACCTCTGTCGCAGCGCCCCACCGTGAAAGGGAGCCTTTTATCCCCGCTCGCCGGGCCATCTGACAATTCCATCTACCGGGCCAGCAGTAACCTGATATCCTTCTTCTGATAGGGGTGCTCTCTCCCACTCTCTCTCTTTCCTCCCGTGCTCTCCCTCTCCCCCTTCTTTTCTTCATTCCCTCCTTGTTGTTGTGGCGGAGCTGCAGAGAGGGGCGAAGGTTGGCAGGGCAGGTGTCTGATTTTCATTAGAATTGCAAATAGGAGTGAGAGGACGCCTGATCAGATAAGGAGAGGAGAGAAGTCTCAGCTGTAAAGCAAGGAAAGAGGAGAGTTTAGGAAAGAAAAGGAAAGGAAAGGAAAGGACAGGCAAGGAAAGGAAAAGAGAGGAGAGACAAATTAAATAAATCCTGCCTTCAAAGAGATGAAGGCAGGAACAGAAGGGATAAAAGGAGAAAGGAAAGGAGGTGCGAGAAATGAGTCTGTCTGAGACAGGCTGCGTTGCCTCTCCTCCCGGCGGGGCCAGGTGGGGCTCATCTAACCCAACAGGGACCCTATCACACCCAGGGGAGAGGACCTGACTCCCCTTACCTCCCCCTCCCCCATCCCTCGTCCCTTTATCCATCCACCACAGAAACATACTGTAGGTCAAAGCCGGGGGAAAAGGCTAAGTCAGCCTTAAAAGAGTCTAATACTACATCTTTGGATGTTTCACCTATGATGTCATAGTTCTCGTGAAGGAGAGCTATTTGAAAAAAGATGTATTTCAAGCGCTGTATTCATTCCATTAAGGTTTCACACTTCACTGAGGCTCATTGTTGTTACCCAGAACCTTGTTCGTATCATTTCAAACGCGGAGTTAATTGGTGAACATCAAACTGCATTACGTCAGCTGGTAGCCATTTTGTAATATCATGGAAACGAAGTTTAGCGTAGCATAGTCCAGTAATGAGTGAATGCTCACACAGATACACACACATATGCGCGCTCTCACGCACACACACACACACAGACTTGGACCAGCTGGACCTCAAAGCAGGCAAAACCAACAGCTGGATTTTATGGTTCGGCCCTCTCTGTGAAATATCACACCACATTCTTGGCACCAAAAACCCAAATTAACAAAGAGGGTTTAGTCAGCATGTCCACATTTTAAGTTTGATGGAAAACAAGCAATTGTCAAGGTTCTGAAGAAATCCCCACAGCTGGAGAATATTTTGCCCAACTGCTGCTAACTTCAGTAAACTCCAGCATTATATCCAGCAGATATCTGTATTTATAAATCCTGTTTGAGATACTTGTGTCATCAACAGACACACCTTGCAGTCCCAACAGTCAACGACCTACACACTCCCTGGAGGAGAGGTGTTGAAAATCATCAATTCCACTGGGCTTGTTGCCGTGGTGAGGGCTTGCAGCAACATGGTTGGCTGGCTTGCTACACTCCCAACATGCACCTGAGGATGTTTGTGAAAGGACAGGACAGGCCGGAACGAGGGAACAGCTATGTCAAAACCGCCAAAATGTGAAAAACAAACAATTCTGGCTGCAGTGTCGCTTCAGTTAGTTTCCCCTTTGAATAGCTTTCATTCTCTACAGTATGCACAGTATTTAGCGCATCAAAACAATTTCCTGTAACTAGATCAATGTATTTCTTCCATGTTTAACAGTGGACAGTGTGTGTCATCCTATTTCTGCTTGGACAGCGTTTATCAGGCGCCTTCAACATTGTGTTTCCCATCAACAGTGGTTGTTGTGACAGAGGATATCTGTAGGAGTTGGTGTCCTCCTCATGCAGAGCCAATAGTGACGACGCTGGTCTGCGTGGGTGATGGGTGGAGGCCCATGCCGCCATACCCTGCCCTGCCCTGCCCCAGGATTAGGTTTATAGCTCTGTTTAATACACAGGATTCTGGCACAGCTGGACAGGGCTATAGGGTTCACCTGGTTTTTCCTCTGCTCTCCGTGGGCTCTGTGTTCTCACAACACCATGTCGTTGCTCAGCACCTGTTGGCGGGACCTCCGGCAGCAGATGTTGCAGCTACATTCTGTCAGTAAAGCATGACTATTGATTTGGAGGAAATCCCTGCCAGAATCCATCATGCTCTGAATAGACGGAGCGCCCCATTCCAATTTGTCCGTCTTTCTAACAGCCTTGAGTTCTTTGCATCATTTCAACATTGGGTCAGGATAGGATAGGTTTGTGCTTAGACTCCCATGCAAAGGGCATGGGCTCAATCCCCAACGCGCCCTTGAACAAGACGCCGGATTCCTAACTTCTGCTTGATACTCAATACTAATACCATACTCACTGCAAGTCTAAAGTATCTGCTAAATGACCTAACTGTGATCATAACACAGAAATGCATTCAGGTGGCACAGATGTGATAGCTAACAATATACACACCCACAAAAAGTTAACCGATAAATGTTATCTAAAATGTTAAATGTGCCGGGGGACACACTAACCCCCATTCCCTTGTCACTGGTGATTACAATACAGACCTTCTACCATGTGGAAAGATAATGTTTTCCCTGCCCCTTGGGGTGACATGAAATGGAATCTTCCGTGCTCAGGAGATATGGATCACCGAGCATATTTGCTGACGGCTAGGAGTGTCAAAACGAAGCGTCCCCGACAAGCTAACAAGTGGCTGACTTATGGGGGAGCAAATCTGCCTTACAACACTCTGTTATCTGCTGGCATACAGAGTTACCTGCCAGAGCAAGAGGCGGAGAGAGAGAGGGAGAGAGAGAGAGGGGGATGAGAAACACAGAGGAGTTGAAAGACAGAATGCTTGAAAGAGTAACAAAGGCGTGTGACGGAGATTGGGACAAAATGAACGATGTGTGACGAGTGACAAAGAGCTGCAGTGATGGAACGAACCAGGGGAGGACCGAGAGCAAAGCGAAGGGAATAAACAGGAGCGTGCTGCGATGGGCTGCAGAGGTCTTGATCATTTCAAAAAGAAGGAACGGGAGTATTCGCCCCACCCCCCTTTTTCCCGCCATTATCGTCCGATGCAGAGGCCTTGCAGCTGCAAACTCTAAAGCACTAGCAGACAATTACTGATCAGTTGCCCTGGCAATATGCTGCTTTCTTCCAAGCCATGCTGTTTACCACAATGTCCCCTAATGTGAACAAAGCCTTTCTCCTCTGGCCTTTTTCCAAAAACGGACGCATTCTTCCCCTCACTTCAGACATCCCCTCTACAAAAACATTATTGTATGTTTCTGTGCAGTACAGGCCCACACATACAAGGGTGCGAGGTCTCCTCGCAAACTCTCTTTCTTGTTATTGTCAAGCTTTATTAAATATTAATCGGGGCAACACAGTCGGGTGTGGGTGGGTGGACCGACAAGCTGTGTGTGTGTACGTGCTTGTGTATATTTCTGTGTGTGTACGTGCTTGTGTATATTTCTGTGTGTGTGCGTGCGTGTGTGTGTGGGAGCGTTTCGGCGTGCGTCTTCAGCACACACAGGCCCCATCTGTTTGGTGTCCGGACACGGTCTGGGAAAGTGTGTGCAGGCGAAGAATTCACACACAGCACAAAGGTCCAATTATGAACCCCCCCACTCAGAGAAGGAGAGGGGATAATAGGGGCTTGTCCATCTCAGAAGGGGGTATGATGGTTTCCTTGCCTCTCACCTCTCTCTCCTCTCCCCTCCCGCTCCCACCACAAACAAATATGTGTTAACAAGAACACAGCTTGCAGAAAATTCCTTTGGAGGAAAAACAAATTCAGTTTAAAAGTGTTTTAAAGGCTTTCGATCCACTGCCGTTGCAGACTGCTGATTGAAAGAAAGCTAGACCACACAAGTGAAATACGTCTGATATGTAAAATAAATATAACACACATATGTATATTCCGGTGTTTTCCAGACTGTCTCCAGTTTTGTCTGAAGTGACGTTAATCTTGGGCTACTGGCGTCACTAAAGCCTCCAGTTTGTCTTTAGCGTGGCGGCTGATTAGATTAGCCTCTTTTGGGACAAACCCGTAGACGCCCTGCAAGAGACTATCAAGCTCTACTCTCAAGAGTAGGCTCCGCCAGCGCCGGACCCGCAACTTTGATTTTCTTTTTATCGCCAATCTCAAACGCACACTTCTGCTAGATTGCTTTGTGATTTTGCATCATGACTAATCGCGGTTATGGCACTAATATTTCACTAGACACATATTTGGCTAGACTGTCACCGATCGTTCTCCTTTTTGATTTTTGACTTTTTGACAGTGGCCAGGAGGTTTGTGTGGGTGCAAACCCTTGACATTTACCATGATAAACATGAATGTACTGTACTGGCAGCAGAAACACCCACGGACCATTCACTATAACACGTTTCTAAAACCAACTTTCTATTCTACTATTTTCTATCTAAGTCTATTTATTGTTATTGGTAGTGTTTCAAATGCATTTCAATTGTTTTGCAGCGGGGGGGTTCAACAGCTGCAGCGGCCCATCTGTGTGTATTTGGAAGTATAGGCCCACAGGATGTGTCCCGCACCTAATGTCAGTATGGTGCGCCGCTGCACGTGTGTATTTAGAATCCAGTGTCCGTGCGCTCTGGACCGTGCAGGGCACGAAGGACACATGGTGTAGAATGAACTAACATATGTGTGTGTGTGTGTGTGTGTGTTTGCATGTATAAGTCAGACATCAGCCGGTGCCCCCCCCCACACACACCCCCTCACACGCCACCTGTAGCTTTCAGCGCTGTCTCAGCATATAGCCGGGCAACGTGACACTGTCCAGCAAGCACGCACGCACACACACACACACACACACACACACCGTATAATCACACCCAGCATGGACTCTCCCTGTCTCTCTCACACACACAAATAGAGCAAATAGACACACACACACACACACACACACACACACACAGATACACAGGATGGGACGCATGTACATTTGGCAGCTCCACCGCGGAAGGTGTGCACCATACAGTACCTACAGCTACTCTGCACATACAGCAGGAATGTTTCAATGCATAAATCACTGATTGCATCTCTGTGTCCATTTAATCTGATAGGCTGGGGGGGGGGGGGGGGGTGGGCTTTGCGGAGT
>JAOEHI010026084.1:0-13153 GCA_025447815.1 Percopsis transmontana
AGAGAGAGAGAGAGAGAGAGAGAGAGAGAGAGAGAGAGAGAGAGAGAGAGAGAGAGAGAGAGAGAGAGAAAAAGAGAAATTATTATGGAAGAGAGTGAGACAAAAATAGCTGGTCAGAATCTATCTGACCACAGATGCATTGTGGGATGCAGTTGGGTTTGTCATCGTTGAGACCAGGCTGAGGTCTTTTCTGTGTTGATACCTCGCGTGGCTCAAGTCTCCTTTGTTTACCTGCAACATTTGTCAAGGCAGTACTAATCTACGCATGACATTCTCCTAACAGTGGTAACTGCCGTGCAATGGCGCTCACGTGGGCCCGCTTTATCAGTACACCTTAATGTTGTTTTAGCTAATCCTATCAGCCTGTCATCTGGGTGTCTGTTCTTCTGCCTAGTCTGCTCTGTGTGCGGTGCACTGAGTGAATAGGAGCATTACAGACACCCAACATGTGCTGCTGAGCACAGCTGGCTCTAATCTCATAGTAGAGACGCACATCTGGACAGGAGGGAGAAGGAGAGAGAAGGAGAGAGAAGGGGCCGTGAACCAAGAGAAGAAACCCATATAGCATGAAGCTCCCAGACTCTGTCAGTGATTCAGCTAGCCTTCTAGCTGAGGTTGTGCAGCGCACAGCCAGGATGCAGTACACCTTATCAAACATCAAACCGCTTCCTCTCGGCAGAGCACCGCAGCACCAATGCCACTGGCTGACATGCAAACACGTGCTTCAAGCGTTTGGGGTTAGCAGAGCGAGGCAATAACCGTATGTAATAGCGGGAAGGGTAGCTAGCGTAGCGATACGTACCGAAGGACCGACTGGCGCGCCGAGCGCACCAGTGTGTTGCAGAAGGGCTGGGTGCCTGACTGGTGCAGATCCTCTATGGACCTGCTCCAGGACTTAGCCTTTTCCAAGGAGCCATCCTCCCCATTCTCCAAACCCTCAAAATCCAACCTGAGGCCACGAACACACAGACATGCCACACGGAGAGAAGCACAGGGAGGGGTATACGTGAGGGGCAGGGGGAAGGACTTGTTAGGGTAGGCTAACGGATTGCAGCTTTGTAAAAAGGCAAAGGTTATACCTGGAACTGCACCATCAAGCAGCACAGTAAAGCTCAGCATAACAAAAAGCATGAAGGGTTCAGTTCATCACAGGAAGCATTCAGATCAGCAGCACTACACCAGTGGTTCACAAATGTTTCTTTTCTAACTTCTTTTTCTATGGCTACATTTTTATTAAAGAGAAACCATAATAATTACAATTGCCAGAATATGCCAAATTTTTAAAGATACAGGCCAATAAAACCAATCAATCAAGATTTTGATGATTTCAAAATCTTGAAATCATCTTGCGACCCACCAGAAGCATCTCATGACCACTGGAGGGGTGCGACCCCCACTTTGAGAACCACTGCATTACGCCACATATAGGACACATCTTGCAACACATTTAGTCTGCCAGGTATGCAGCAAGGCATAGGCCTACATACAAGCACAAGAATGCTATGTATAAATGAAAGAGAATGTCTTCACATACAAGCAGGCAGTTTAATAGCCCCTGTAGGACCGAATACACTCTGCAGCTGTATCCATAGCCCAACTCTGTCCCACTCATGAATGAGTTTTAATTCATGTCAACTGTAAAAATAAAACACTTGAGGTACGGCCAAAAGAAGGGTGTGTGTTCCGGTGTACATGAGTGTGTATCTGTCTGTACTCACATGACAGCACACTGGGCAAAGGACAGATACTCCACCAGGATGTCCAGACCCCTGTTCTCTTCGTTGAGGAACTCCCTAACCCACCTGTGACATGGGGCACGAGAGAGGGGTTAGTAGGGTACAACAATGACAGCACACCCATATCCTTTACATGGATTCACTGGTTCATGGAGGCCAGGAAATAGGACGGCAGGAAGTGAGACAGACGGCGTGTATTCGCCCATGAATGTGTGTATTTGTGTGTGAAACGCATGAAAGAGGGCCACGAAGAAATAAAAACCAAGACTTGGAAACTTTTCTAATGCCTAAAGTCCCATGTAAGCAGTATACGTCTTTGCACTAAAAAGAACTTGGCGTGAATGCAATGGCACGTAAACTAGAGCACGGCTTCAGGTTTCTTCTCCATTTCACTCTAGATTCAGGGGGGAAAACCACTCTAAACAAAGGAATCCCCATTGCGATGACAGAAAGAATGTGCAGGGCATATGGCGGAGAGAACTGGGCTCAGGTCTGACCCCTGACAACCTCAGTATTTAGTCTGCCTCCCACACAGACGCCCTGCTTCCCTCCGCCTCCAAAAGCCTCCGAGGGACTAGGGGGAAACATTTCTCGGAAAAGCCTAGAAGTGCTAGTTATGAGAGGCTGATTATATGGTAGCGCAGGCTACTGGTCAGCCGGTGGTGAGTCAGGCAGGTATACAAGCAAAAGTATTGCATGGCTGGTGTAGGGGGAGAGGTGAGAGTAAAGCTAGGAGAGGGAGATTGGGTGGGGATGGGGGGTGGATGGGGGAGCGCGCATTAGTTTCCTGTCTTACAACCCCTCGTTTATTCTCAATCCTCTCTCTCTCTCTCTCTCTCTCTCTCTCTCTCTCTCTCTCTCTCTCTTTCTCGCTTCCTGTCCAACCAGTTGCTATTTCAGTCTGGCTCAGCTATCTGAGAAATAACACATCGCAAAAGGTTCAAGATTCAGACACAAACAATAAACAGGCCCCCGTTACACATAATCCAGCCCACCAGTGTCCTCTGAAAATAGCCCCTCTGTTCTGTACTTTCTGTGTATTTCTGAGGCTTGTGTTGGAACAGAACAGCTGTTTTTTAATGAGTTAAAAATGAATATGAGTTATTCTTGGCACACCCTGAACGCTATGGGAAGTCAAAGGCCACGTCAGGACACTTTTTCCTGGGTTTAGAGTGGTGTGACGGTAACGGTGTGACATCATTTATGATGGCAAGACTATTGTTCTTTCATAACAAAGAGGAGAAAGAAGAAGAACGTTACAGTATATGTTAAGAATGTACTGATTTTCAGTTTGTTTCACTTTGTATGCATGTGTGTGTTTTGTCTTTGTCTTTGCAAATGTTCTGATATCTGTTTGTGTCTGTTTGTGTGTGCGTATGTGTACATAGAGGTATCCTTATAGCATATGTGTGCCTTTCACAGGGTTCTGCATTGGTCAGCCAGTCTTCCTGTTCCTCTGGCATACACAACAAAGCTTCCTGCTCAGCGCTACGGGGGAGTCAAGCAGTCAACACAATGGCTACCATCTGGGTATTATGAGGACCAGCTCTATGAAGTGGAGCTGCAGAGCTTGGCAAACTAAAACAATAGTGGAAATCTGGGCACCAGAAAAAACTTCTGGGTCCCCATAGCAGGAAGAACATAGAAAGGGCTATTCTTCAGTGTGGGATATAATACTGAAGATACTTTACGATGTCATTAATGCACTAGTAAATAGGTTCAGAGGGTAAATGTACTGTATGTGACTAATTAGGTCATTGCAATTCCACAGGGAGAGATGAAGAGAGATTACCCAATGTGGTTTGTCCTCAGCGATATCTCCAGCTCCCTCAAAACTTTGGTAGATTCCTGGACCCGCCTCCGGAACTTCTGTAACACAGAGGAGAGAGGCCTGCTGTTCAAAACACTGAAGATTTATGGCTGCATAAATATTACTGTATACTGTGTGTGTGTATCAGTAGTCAGATCCAGTGTGAGTCAAAATGTTAATATTTATCATCTATTTATCTGGTGAAATCACATTTATATGAAAGCTATTTTACAAGGGTTATTTCAACAAGAAGGCAGCCCATACAAAACCACAGCAGAGCACAACATCAAAACGATGCTAAGAGCTCCCTGTAAGAGCGCAAGTAGGCCATCTACAGTGTTTTAGAAATACTTTAATACATATTTTCTCACCATAACTCTCACCTTTCGTGTGACACCAGGGTCTAGGTAACCTCGTAGTTTCTGGATGTAGGTGTGTGGTGGGTTTTTAACTTGAAACCGCTCCTAAGATCCAAAAACAAACAGGCAACAAAATAAAACTCTACTACCATCAATGTTAATGTCGCCGGCAAAGTATTTTTCTTTATTCCCAAAGTAAATAAATCACATGCACCTGGTCACAAATGAGGTCCCATTTCTTCTCATTGTCATATTGTCTTAGAAGCCTTGCTTTGTCTGGAGGCAGGTTCATAGAATTCTGAAAAGACAAAAGGGAAATAAACATTGAATTTTTCACGCGTGTTCATTCATTTGTTTTGGGGATAAGGGTGTGCCACTAAACAGTACTTTTAGGCCTTGACTCTTGTCAAAGCGGTCACGTTATGACCTCATTTCCTGTGTTTACTGACACATCCTGTTGCGTGAGATCATTTGAAACTTGTGTGCATGCGAAAGCAACCCCAATGTACAGGTGACACTGGTTCCAAGCACAGTAAGTCACACAAGCAACCATCACAGTCTATTAAGAGTCTTACCATCTAACTGGTCATAAAAACACTTAACACCACACTTTAGATGTCCTGAGGCATTCCGTTTATTATGGTTCAAATGAAAGCTTAAATGCTCTAATTTGTGTTTTGAGAGCTGTCCACTTAACCATTTTATGCTGTTACGACCACTGTAAAGATAAACACATACATGGCACAAGCTTTGACTAATTGCTTCCTAGAGTCCCGGCTTACGGGCTCGTAAACAAGAGATTCACTTCCAAATCCAAAAATTGAGGATACTTATTGCACAGCTCCCCACCTCCTGAAATTAACCATTCACTAAGCATTTCTCTTTTAAGAGACATGAGGAATTGTTTGCACTGGGACCCCCAGTTAACACCCGTATCAACAGCGCCCCCAAGCTTAGCCACAAACTGCCTGTCAGCTTAATCTTTAGTCCTCAGATATAACTCAACCTCCAGCCAGAACGATAGCACACCAATAACTTGCTGTTCTCATGGGTATTTCATCAATTGTAGTGCCAAGTGGTTGCGCGGTGGAACAGCACATACTGTACACTTCCCCCCCCCCCCAATTTCTCCTGTTCCCACTGCCAACATACAGTCATGTATGGAAAGAGAATGGTGGCAAGGCACAATGCCTCCGTGTGGCAGTTCTATGGCTGCAGTTGACTCATTCGTCTGTAAACACAGAAGACGTGGCTGTGTTAGCCTGCCTACACACAATGATTTTACATGATCACATAAATACTACACAATGCACAATTCACAACACTTCTACACTCGACCCAGACATAGACAACCACTTTCATGTTCTTTGGAAGGCTACGACGAGCTTTGGAAAAAAACGCAATGCATATAAAGTATTCTTAGGATCCGACAGTGAGAAGCAGTGACAAACTGTTAGAGCTCTTGATTCGCCTTGACTCGACTCGCCTTTCAAAACCCACACAGTTGAGAAAAGAGAGACGGCATGCGTTCCAGATGTCCAGAATTACAGGAGGAATGCGCCCTGTTTATAATGGTTACAAATTTGCTATAAATTCTCCCTTTCTCTTGCCCCCTCTGCAACCCTTCCCAACCCCCTCTCTCTTCACCTCTTTTCTGTCTTTCCCCTTTGGAGGTAATAATAATAGGGTTTCTGGAGAGAATACCATATTTCTCTGACTCTGTCCGTCTGTCTGTCTGTCATTATTGTTCTATGTTCAGTGTTTAGTAAAAAGCTACCAATGCAGTTGTAATAATGTAATAATATTTTGACATTACAAATCAAATGTGGTCTTTGTGGCTCTGCAATGACACAACACTGTAAAGCAACAGTTTATTTGTTTTGGTTACGGATGTAATAGTGAATACAAATATGAAAACACTATTCCCTGTAGGGAATCAATATTCAAAGAAAATGTTATAAGAGACGAGTCTGGGTTATATGCTATCCTGGATGGTTGATTCAGATACTGTATGAACACACTAACTGTTACATTCTGAAGCAAGCACAGTCCTTGTCCAGAGTGACACTCTTGCTTGCTCTAGATTAAAACAGCGCTGCATCACTCACAAATCCTCCTAAATAAAACTACAGTTCTATGCCTCTAATTAGTAGCCTACATCATGATGTAATTTTAGTTTTTACTTTATTTAAACACTGGGCGGTAAAGGTATATGCAAACTGCTCCTCCTGCTACTCGAAAATGTAATTTATTACTACTACACATAAAAACACACTAGACATGTTTATGTTGAGTTGTTGAAGCATTACAGCCTCAGGCCCTGACAACAAATACTGGTGCCGTTGGGTGTTTACTCATAAGACTGTATGAAACCGTCAAGGTAAACCAATCGTGATATGAACATGCGGGTATTGAGAAGAGGTCTCCCACGCCTCAAGGCAAGAGGGAGATGTTTCCTTTTTGGCTGGATTTAGGTCATTTGAGCCAAGTAACCCAATTTCGCTAATTTCATTTCACTTTCTCCCCAAATGATACAATCTCTGACTTCCTGTGTTTACAAGAAGCTAAAATGCAGTAGTTTTGTGAGAAAATGAGTAAACAAAGGGAGCCAAATGGAGTTTTGGCTACCTGGCAATTCTGAAAGGGTAAAAAAAAAGTTTTAATAGGTCTAGTTAGACAAATTATTTAATATTAGTTATCTTGCCATGTTCTACAGTACCTAAATGCTTTTCTCCTTTGCAATGCCTTTCTTTTTGACCTGAGATAGGCTTGAAAAAGACTTCAATGAAGAGCATTGTTTTGATTTGGTGCTGTGCCATTCCCATCCTTTGACATTTGAGCTATTTCTTTCCAATAGAAATGTGTTAACAATGGATGGTGGGCAGGGTCAAAATGTGGC
This sequence comes from Percopsis transmontana, assembly GCA_025447815.1. Classification (NCBI taxonomy): domain Eukaryota; kingdom Metazoa; phylum Chordata; class Actinopteri; order Percopsiformes; family Percopsidae; genus Percopsis; species Percopsis transmontana. The sequence continues at coordinate 6,805 of JAOEHI010026084.1, forward strand.
CCCTGGTGCTGTGAGGCCCTCCTGGCACAACCAGACCAACTGGTTCTATTATCACGACTATCTTTTCAATCATTACCCATTGTTAGCCAAGATGCAGAGGTTGAGTGTCAAAATACAGTAATGGAGAAGACTGCATATGTTGTGATTGGCCTACCTACTGATCTTCATGTACTGTATATGGGGATCAAAGAATGGGTAACACAACATGAAAACACCATAGAGATAATACTGTAAGATAATGAGAGACATATCAAGTCAGAGAGAAAGAGTGAAAGAAAAACTGTAATGTCTTGCTGATTTCCAATTAGGCTTGGTTGGACTTCAATGATGTAGCCAGAAGCTTCCAAACCCCTAGAGACAAGAGAGTGAGTCCTTCACACTATCCTATCTATCTATCTCAATATAGGTAATTCATATTTATTACACTGCCTATTTATTAACTGCAATAGACTGCAAAAACGAGCATGTGTTTCTGAAAACCTGCCTATCCAAGCTGGGGACTCACTTTCTCACTTTCTGTGAGATCTCCGCAGTAAATTTAGAAACACAAACAGGGCCAGTAAAATGCTTCTATGCTTCTATGCTTGAGCTACCTCAAAAAGAGGCTTATAAGCAACAACAACAAAACACCCCAAAAAAAAGGGGGTGGGGGGGAGGTGGGAATTCACTGGTTGTGTGTGATATAAAAAGTCAACAGCTTCAGAAGTCTTTCCTCGCCTCACATATCTGTGGGCTCCTACCGATAAAGAGCTTCCTTTACTGCCCACTATTTCCCATTAGCTCATATAAAGTCACATTAGGGAGGGGAGAGGGTGGGGTGGGAGGTGATGTAAAGTCCATGGACAGATCCCGCGTCACTCCAGGCGGGGAGCCCCAGACGGCCTCCTCGCCCTCCGCCTGGGTCTGAACGTCTGTTCAGACCCAGAGTCCGGACCCCACCTGAGGCAAGACTCTGACTGGTAGCCCTCCCACTAATGTAACCAAGGGTCACTGCCACACACACACACACTGAGCTCAACACACACATACAAAGTAAATACACAGAGCATGGGGGCTCCATTCCAACCTCAAGCCTCTGTTCTCACACAGCCAGGCTATATTTCAAACGGCAGTTGCGTTTTAATAAAAGATCCAGTCACAAAGGCAAACACGAAGGCAGCCAATAGCGGCTAAGATAAGTCCTATAATGCTTTAATGAAAGTCTGGAAATAGAAAAAGTGAAGCCCTTGATCCCCCGTCAGTCACAAAGTGTATCCAAGAAAGAGGCAGACGGCAACGCGAATATGGAACGTTGACTCGGCTTGTTGTCTTTTGCGTTTTGCAGTGTACATTTAAGCCATGAGAAATGAGAAAAGCAAACCTTCTAGAACGAATATGGGTGGTGGAACTAGACTCCCTGTGCCAGAACAGTGGCAGAGACCGAATGTGGTCTACTCTCACCAGGGAAAGGGGGAGAAAGCAGAGGTACATAACAAAGAATAGAAAGCTGTGCCTTTGCCAGTGCTGGGGATAGCAGACTGACATACAGAAGTACATGTGCCACCACACCAGTTAATATCGTACCATCTCTGCTTGTTGTCTTGTTGACAAACACTGTGAAAATGTGTGTCGTCAGCCCCTCCACAGGGCGAAGACATCCTTCACACTAGACATGAGAGGACAACCAGACTCCATGCCCGACAGCATCGAGACATACATTGTTTGGCTTTAACTCTCTTCTTCCGCGGCAGCGGAATACAATGTTGGGACTGGAGATGAGACAGGAACCTCGGCTATCGCACTGCACTGTCGTCATGGCACTGCGGGGCCTGCCTTGACGCTCTTCAAGGAAACCGAAAACATCTCTGACTAATGTCATTGTTCTCAGGCTATACGGTGCACGTATGTTTGTGCATGACATTCAAACGTGCAGCCCTGTTCGTGTGTGAGAGTGTTGTGGTTGCTGTGGGGATTATTTCCAGCGTCCAGGTAGGACCAGACAAACAGAGAGCAGCGGAGCGGAGTGTGAGAAAACATTGCCCCTCTTTCTGTGACTGGACACATGATCACCCTGCCACTCTTTTACAAGGGAACCTGAACCAGGCAATCACAACAAAGCATGAGTTCTCCACAAAGACACCAGGGACCAGAGAGGCCTAAAGAGCAGGCCCTGCCATCTAAAGACAGGGATGGGGGTGGGGGGTAGAAAAGCAGGCCAGGCAGCATGAGGTAGAAGTAAGTGGTTCTCAACGTGGGGGTCAGGAACCATGGGCAGGTCATAAGTCATTTTCTGGAGAGCCCCTAGGTGATTTAAAGATTTTAAAGTGATTAGATTATTACACCTAGGTGTTTTAAAGATTTTAAAGTGATTAGATTATTACACTTTGTTAAAGTGTAATAATCTAGTGTTAATATCTATAGCTATATATATATCATGGCCAGTGTTTGTGTGTTTACCACTTTACCACCCTGCACTCCTCTCCATGGTGTGAATTCTTGTTTGCAGAGCAAACATGAACAAACTCTGTTGCCACATTAAGCTATTAACATAACTGAAAGTAGTGTGGTTGGATCTAGATCATAAAATTCAGCTGAACATAAAAAAACACTCTGTCCATCTGATGACAATGAAAAAAGTCAGAAAATACATTATATTACACACAACACACATGCACACACATACACACACACACGCAGGTTCTGTACGCCCCCCCTGTGGCCTCTGAGTCTGTGAAGAGAAATTACTTTTCCACAAATCCCCCAAATGTATATTTACAGATGGGCAAAAAAAGAGGACCTAGTGATGTGTCATCAAGTACCACCGCACTGAAGCCATTTGTAAACCATTTATTTACCCACGGGCATGAAAGTGATCGACAGTGGTGATAGCCCGAGTCACGCTGAGTTCAAGAGAAAGACAATTATCATCATGGAGTTCTTTGAAGTCCAGCTTGTCGTGGACAGGGATACAGCAGTAAATGTCAGGGCTCATGGTCTCGCTGAGGGAGCCAGATGTTACTGTGCCAGAAGTGAGTGAAAGTTTCCATTCTTGTGGTAACTGGTCTCAAATAATTGTGTTTTTGAAAGGAATTTGAGATATTTCACCTCCAAAACCTATTATCAACACATCTCCACAAAACAGAGCTATTAATATTGTGGTAGGCCTACTTTTTTAAAAACAGGATATTTAGGGAAGTGTGAACTGTAACAAAGCTATGACATTATGAACCAAGATGACACTAATATTGGTCATGAATTTCCTTTGGGCGAACATCCTGTTTGCTTTCCTCCTCCTGTGCGTCCACGCAGGGCCTATAGGGAAGCCCTAGCCAGCAGATATATATACATGGAATGTGAGGAATGCAGGTACTGCCTCAATAACTAAGACCGGCCATGCTTTTTTTTTATGGCTACCCAGTTAGAGCTCTGAAGGTTAGCTTAAAAGACAACAAAACTAAGCCTGAACTCATACACTACGTGTTCATACACACGTCATAAAAAAAGAGGTATAAAAACCAAACGGGGAAAATTGGATGGGATCACTGAACCACATAACCGCTCATGTGTCCTTGAACAAATTTGTCCCAGTTCCTTTTTTGTCACTATTAGGTTTCGCTATTAAGAAGAAAAAGAAAAGAAAAAGACAAACAAAAGCAGAAGTAGCAGTACTAGGCACATGAGAACATGAGTTACAGTAGAAGAATCCAAACATTATGTAAGCCAGGCCTGCTGAATAATCATATCATTGGTGTGAGCAGCAGCTTTGGCATGGGCGGGCTAAGCCCCAAACCATTAGCTCTTTAAATCAATTGACAGCCGTTCTTGGGAGCGTCTGCAGTGCAGCGACACAAAAGGGCACCAGGGTCCAGGCCCCCTCTGTAAAACAATACTGACTGACAACAGTCCCCATTGTACCGAAGAGGAAGCCGCGTCTCCAACCTAGAGACTTGGGGCAGCTGCATCAGAGCCCCCTCCACACCCACCCACCTCCACCCACCTCCACACACACAAACAAACACGCACACATCTGCGGCGTATGTTTCTGCCCAACGTACATGCTTATGACAAACAGATGCGCTTTTTTCGACACTTCGACAAACATTCACATGTGTAAATAAACACACAGTGATGGTTTAAATCTGAATTGATTCAAAGTAATGCAAAGACGACATGTTTGTCTTGTTACACATTTAGAGTCTTCATGATTACGAAGACTGGGATGGTTTACTGTAAAGATCAGTAGACTGGCTTAATAAGAGCCACTGCTCAGGTGGAGCCCAAGAGGAAACACACTGTCTGTGTTCTATGCCGACATGCTGAATTCGTTCCACCATGCTCTTTAACTTGACCTTTGCCTCTTTTGTTTTTTTAACCTGCCCGTAGAGAAGCACTAAGAGCCCCCATAACACCCAGCCCAGATTGGGAATTGGTGCCTGAGGGCAGAGAGTGCCAGGTGACTGTCTATTGCTGAACCAGTACCGCCTGTTCTGCTGCTGTGAAACTAAGTTAGCTGGGTGCACTCATCTCCCATAATCCCCCTCTCCTCGGGCTTGGTAGCAGAGCCAGATGTACACGCTCCTAACCTGAGTGGCATAACAAATAAACAAAGACTTTCCCACCCCCACCCCCCCTCACTCAGCACCTCTTTAGAAAAGCGGAATAGTGGTAGTGTGTGGTGTGTGCGTGTGCGTGTGTGTGTGGTGTGCGTGTGTGTGCGTGTGTAGGGGTGGGTGGGTGGGTGGGGGGGGGGGGGGTAGACACGTTGAGGCAAATAACAAATGAAAGGCAACCACCTCTAGGCAAATGAAAATGATTTAGGATTAATGTCCCATAAACACATCTCACAGCTTGACTCCATCAGTTCCACTTGGCGCACCATCCATCAAACACTGTGAAGCTTTTTCTTCTTTGGATGGGGGTGATGTCAGAGAGGCCGGTGTAAGTACTTTGTCAGCAGCGTTTGCATAATTTCAAGTACCACTGACACGCCACTATACGTACGTTTAACATTTTATTTGCCAGACAAATATGGATGATATCAGCTACTGGGACTTCCCTTCAAAACAAACCGATGTCATCTGAAGTTGTTGGGGCACATTTACCAATGATGCATCTGCATGTCAGAGTGGATGTGGGGAGTTGAGTAGAGTCAGACAGCAATCTAGCATGGTTCCAAAGCAATCAAGCAGTGAAAATAATCACGTTACTCTCTTAAATATGTGTGTGCCGTTTGAAAACGTTGGTAAAGTCATTACAACCCAGAACAGTGGCAGACAGCCAGTTCAAAGGGGATTTTTCCCTCTCTGAGTTCTCCTGTGGCCTCGGCCTAGACTAGACCACAGGAATCTCGGAGTGGTGCAGAGCAGCTTTGAAAGTGGATCCCAGGCAACCAAGGCCCCTGGAACTACACCTTTGAAAGTGGCACCACCGCCTCGCATCCTCCCGTAAGGAGGGAGTCATATGGAGAAGGTTAACTCATAAGCCAGAACTACCCTGAGGAATACTTTGAGAATGAAAGGGCAAGAAACCAAGTTCCACCTTCATTTAGTATCCCACAAACCCATAGCGCTTAGCGATACGCATAGCATACTACGCTAAAAAATGAAGAACTTCGCAACACCAATACCCATTCACGGACTGTGGGCGAGTTTGGCTCAGAAGTGCTCAGAAGTTCTTCTGCACCTAATTTCCACATCATGTACAGTATATTCCTTATGTAGGGGTCAAAGATGGACAAAGTTATCTGTGAGGTCTAGTTAGGCCTGCACCGTCTAGTTGAACTAATGCCTTGTTACCGGCCAGTGGTGGCCTCCTGAAACACACACCTTATTGTAAGGGGAACGGACCACAGAGGGCCAATGGCTACAAAGCAATTTCCTCTGTAAAAGAAGAAGGGAAATGCCAGGCAGCTGTTTCCAGCCACAGAAGACGGAGCTGAGGATGTCTCTACACAAGAGAGGCGAGAGGGAAGATGCCTTTAGCACATGCAGGCAGTTAGACGTGACCCAAGGCATTTCATTTGCAGACAGCGTGAAGTGGTCTAATCTAACCCAGGGGTCTCGTCACCTCCCCCCTTCCCCTCGCCCGCCCCTCGCGCATCTACGGTCCTGGTGAAGTCGTTAGTGGAGGAGCATCGCGGCACTGGCAGAGTCTGCGCCAATGACATCATAATGGGCTGCTGTCATCCCACGAGATCTATAAGCTATGTCTGAGAAAAGAGCATAGAGTCACCATGCAGACACATGCAGACACACTGTATGCACATCCATTCACGCAAGCATGCCATCGTGGAAGCAAAGCATGAGGGACTTACCGCAGTATATCCATTCATAAAGAGTGTTCCATTTAGGATACCGCCTTAGAAATGATG
>JAOEHI010026084.1:13253-25994 GCA_025447815.1 Percopsis transmontana
GCAAAGCATGAGGGACTTACCGCAGTATATCCATTCATAAAGAGTGTTCCATTTAGGATACCGCCTTAGAAATGATGTCTCCAGAGGCAAGCCGTGAGAGAACAGAGTCATATGGTTCATCGGAAGGGAAATGAACTCGTAACCAGTGCCTAGACATGGCCTTCTTTTTCTGTCATTTTGCAGCCTAAAGATATTGGCTCTGATGTAGCTTTATCTCACAACAAGATGCCAGCAGAGCAGAGTTGAGACCATTGTCTAAGAACTACTAAAATATACAAGAATGTTACAAGAAGTTCTTTCCCACAAAGTAAAGGAAATCTGGAGTTACAGGAGGGGCTTAAGGGGAATTTGGAAACTCTGATGATGGTGAAATATTGAATTCACTGCCTTTTGAATTGAAATCATATTCCATAGGTGACGAAGGGTAATAATAAAAGGGAACGAGTTCCATGTTCCATGTGATAACACAAACCCACTATGTTGATTAAAAAAGATGTGTACACATGGAAAATATGAATGGAAACATTCTGTTAATGTAAAAATGGAATATAGCCCCACCCCCTTGACCAATATTGCACCATGACTGTGTGTAAAGGATTAAATGTTGTTTCAATGTTGAACTGTCATAATAGCTGATTTAGTACAGTAGTGAGCAAGAGGGCCTTGAATAGCTTCTTGCTGAGTTAGGTTGCTGATAGGACGGCTTTACCCAATAGTCCAAGGATGGCTTTGCCAAGAAAATTATGGCATTTTTCCACACTTCACAAAGAAACACAGGGGGCCCTCAAAGTTTCAAAGATTATGAATGTTTGACTCATGTAATGAGGACGTCAACACTTTGTTTAATGCTACTATAATTAAGGTCTTAAGTAGTTGAAAATTAAGGCTGGGTGTGGTTATGCTGAATTCAGTAGAAGAGAGCACAAGTAGTTGAACTACTGCTTAATGTAAAATGTAAAGATAGGCCTCCTCCTGTTATGCTACCTACCTACCTGTGTTCCCTCTCTGGTAAGATATACTGTATATATTTACATTTATAAAGTATATATATACAAGCTATGTGTGATAAATCAAAATTAAGCCCAGTGTTATGCAGTATCTATATTCTTAGGTGCTGAGAAATATCTGTATCCTACAGTACTAGCCTCTGTGACTCAATTTATTTATTTGTGTTCTTATTGTATTGTTGTGTTATTACTGAGTTAAACTTGGGCATGAAAGTCTAATAATAGCTTACAATCAATGAAATAATGTAAATAAAGTTTGTATAAATGTAAAATGTAGCCAAAATATTTCATATGATTTTTCAATAACTAAATATAACATTTGGATCATTTGGATAACATTTGGACTTTTGACACAGCTGACACATATTATGAAAAAATAACAACAACTAGCTTAAAAGTTGTACTTTTACCTAACAGGCACACATCCTCTCTTTATAAACGGTACAAGTGGGTGTTGACAGTGTGCTCATCATTGCAAAGCGCTCAGACAACTCAAGGCGCTCCAGCCTCTGTAACCTACTGTTTAGATGGAAAGCTAAGAGGGGGTGGTACAGTTCTCGCACGATCTGTCGGGTGTGGGAGTTTTGGGGGAATTCAGAAAATGTTGTTTTCAAATTTTATCTCTGGCTTTAATGAAAACACTTTGCATGAACGCAAACGACGCATAGTGTGCACGTAAACTGATAAAACAAATTTGAATCAATTTTGTCCACCAATAGTGTTCGCTAATTTAGCCCACGTTTAGCTGTCTGACTTAAGGGGAAACAAAAGAACCGCAAGCGAGGGGGAGCAGAAGGCAGAGAACGGGGGGTGGAACAATTCAGGTTAAAACATCAGCAACCCATCATGGGAAATGAAAAGAGAATATAGCCTATAGCCTACAATTGCATAGTTTAGCTATAACTTGTTGCCCGTGGACTTATCATATAGGCTACCTAGGATTCAACAACATTCTAGCAGCAAATATCTTCACTATAATGGGTTATTTAATCTTCGACTCAAATCTTTAAAAGTCTGATTGTCAGAATATCATAAAATAGTATGAAATACATTAAACTATAACAATACGTGGAGCTAGTAGGCTAAATTGGCTGCAGTGTAAAATGATAAATGCCAATAGTTTGCCTCCTTCAATGTAAATTTGGTCAGGAAATTAAAGCATGCTGTGACAGTCTTGGTAACTTACCAGAACGATAGCAAATTTTTCCTCCAACTCCGTGGGGTCGGGCATGGGCACCTTCAGAGGCATAATATGATGCTTCATTTCCGACTGCCCGTCCACACTTTCAATATTTCCCATTTTTCCAATAGTAAGTTATCCTCCAGTTACTTAAAATGCTTCTTTCCAATGTATCCCAAAACAAAACAAAATCTTGTATTCCAACAAATTCGGCAGCGCAACACTCCAAATGATCCGCTTCCGTGAACCGAGATTTAAAAAAGCCGACAAAGTAATAGTTTCATAGCATCAAAAATTACATCTGTATGCGTCTGGGATTACAGTAGGCTATATTCAACTGTACCCAAATTCCACTTTCACAGGAAATATTCCCAGTACAATTCTTTCATATTCAAAAGAATGGCCTCTGGTTTATCAGGCCAGTCCATTTCTTTCTGAATATTTCCCTTTCAACAGGCAGCTTTCGAATCCGGACAAATAGTTACTGCTGAACTTTCTTGGCTACGGTGTGTTTCCATTCATTATTGTTTTGTGCTCCTGATTAGGGTCCTCTACATTGCCTCCACTCAGAAGGCAGACTTACTATTCTTGTCCCGCCCCTGGCTCAGAAGAAATCTGCCCCATTGAGCAAATCGACTGTCATTCAAGTTATGTGGCCCGGCCTCCTCATTTCTTGGTCACATCTGTTGGCAGTAGCCGAGACGCAGCTGGCTGGATTTGCGGGCTTTGTCAGCACTTTATCGCAACCTTGTGGCAAGACAATGACATTTCATTTATTAAAACACCATTAGCCAGTGGTGGGGCTGCAGTGTGGTAGATAAAGTTTCACGACACTGCTTCAAGCCGTTCTCTTAGATAAGGAGTAAAACAATAAAAACAGATTTAAGTCTGAAGTGCAAACTTTAATCAACAACGTTAGAGCAGGCACATGGATTTATGTCAATGCACAGCAGTTTCTATAGTCTAGTCTATATTATAGTCTAGTTTATTCTTTTGTTTACTACAAAATAGTTTTCAAGCTTAGCAATGAGGTGTCAGTGGTGGGACAGGGCGATTTTCCTGCACTGTCCGTGCTATGCCTACATGTCACCAAACCACAACCATCTCTTGATGGCCATGTCTGGACAAGAGCTGATACATACCAGCATCACCCTGTTGGATTTGGCACTACAAATACATACAACACATTAAAGCCTGGAATTGGAATATTGTTGATATGTTTTCTACATAAAGAAAATCTCTTTTCATAAACAAAACCACAGTGATATAGACTTGGATTACCCTACCCCTCCATCTTCAGTGGCAAATGTGAGGATCTACATTTGTAACACTTGATTTATAAAATGAAAGGGCCTGTAAAGCCACGTACAGTAGATGTTTTGAATTCATTTGGCTGAATGGACTTCTTTTCAGGTTGAGGTTAGGCAGGTTCTATGATGCAGATTTTCTGAAGTCACAAAAATGCATACACTAAAAAGAACCAATCATAAAGAAGGTGTCAGATGTCACACCCTAACAAGTGCAATAGAAGAGAGTCAGAATCGTGTCCAGTACAGGGGTCAGTACAGTGCTGAGGAGTCAGTCACATTATTCTCAAAACATCTAATGTATCTGAACCTGACAGGCCTTTTACGAATACACCTGGTAAAAACATCTTCATTTGGAACATAATGCTTAAATATTCTCAAAAATTGTGCAGTTTTGTAATACATAAGGCAATAATATAAACATATAAATAAACCAATATATATATATAATTGATTCAAGTGTAAAAATAAAATAAAATTCCAAGGAATCACTTTCAGTTGGATGTTGTATATCCATAATTACACATTGACAAACTGTATACTTTTAGGAATATATCAATATAATCACAGCGCAAGCCCTTTTTGAGAGGACTTTTCTATAATCTCTGTAGGTTTTGCAACATAGCTGCATTATTGTCGTTATTAACAAATTATCATTATTATCTATTCAGCCAAACATTTCTACTGAAGAATTGGTCCTAGGACGCATGGATTGTCTACAGCAAACACTTTGTGAACGATAAGCTGCGTGACGTTTTCTTTATGATTATGCTATAACTGTTTATTTTGCTTCAGTAATGATCTCATTTCACATAAGCTGAATACACAATTAAACACAAACGTACGACACAGAAGCAACAATCAGTGTGATATTATGCTGCTCAAGCAGTTCTTCTTCTAGTTGGTCTCTGCTACTAGATCATACCTGTAAAAAGACAGAAGAATAAGCATTTGAAAACTTACTTTTACACTCTTATGTAAAAAAACGTATTGGTGTAAATATCTACAGTTACAATTGAAAGGGTATCTGCTATTTAGGTAAATACCATTGTGTGACACCAGTCTTAAGGTCAATTTGGTCCAAGTCCAGCTGCAGCTGTGGACAAAAATGTCAGACAAGCTAAGGAGCATTTACCAATGCTACTGTACATCACCAAGGACTGTCTGTGATAATGAGCACCACAGTACACTCACTGTAATGGCCGTTACATTTACCTTGCCAATAAGCTCTCTCTCTCTGCTCATGAAGGAGACACTGTTTTTCACTGACAGGTCCAGCCTTCTCTGTGTGGACTCCTCAAGAGTGAAATCGAAGTCAAACCTGCAGAAAGAGGTAGAAAGTTTCTTTATACTATTAGTTATTACTCTTCAGACATTGCTGGGAGCATTATAAGAGTCTCGGGTTCTTTCTCACCTCTCACTGAATTCAGGGTTAAGGTCTCTCTTCTTTGTAGCAGTCTTCCTCTTTGTGGAGCCCTTTTTGTCAGGCAGCAGGGTGAATGTAACATAGGAGTCTGCACCGTCCTTGGAACAAGCTGCCAGGGCTCTATACATGTATGTAGAGACAACACAATGTGTACAACGCAAAACAGAGATAGCTACAGACTAGTAATACAAGTGAGTTGAGAAATGAGAGGACTTCAGACGGCATAGGGAATGTACAGTATATAGTGTAAAGACCTGCAGGAGTGGACAGTGATGAAAAGCCTGCTCTCTTCTAGGGAATAGCCAATGGAAAGCTTCACCTGCCCAACTGTACCTCCATATTCACCAACTCTAAGGAGACGGAAGAACAAATGTGTTTAGTACCCAAATGTTACGCCATTAAGACTTGTAGATCAGAGGTATAAAGGCATTCAGATTCATTATATTCGATTATAGTATGCGGTATGCGCACAAATACTGTATTAAGGAAACCCTGTCAACTGCTCTTTGTAAATAAAAGGCAACCACTAAGTATACAATTCACCCTTGAGAGCAACTGTAACCAAGTCCTAAACAAATACAGTTTAACTGACTTGACAATAGGGCGTTGCCGTCAGTATATGTGACTCACGCGGAGAAGGCAGGCCTGTGTCGGAGGTCTAGATGGGAAGGGTCCCACTTGGGGATGCTGACAGGCTCTCCGTCCTCGCCGCTGGCATCACCGGGTGTAAGGCGGCACACTGCCAGCTGGGTGTCCAAGATCTGTAAGATACATGGCGCTTGAGATATCTGGCACAATCTGTCATGTGATCAACGGTTTAAGGCACACTGGATAGGATAAACATTTGCCTTTTTGCATCCATCACCATCATTAAAACAGGATATTGCTACAAGGGTTATCTGATGATGTTGTACAAAATGATAGTTTGTAAACCTCAGCAGATGACAAAAACAAGTACTATGAAATGCAGTTTTGCTAATGTTGTCCACACAGTGTAAGAGGAGTGAGACTTCAGAATATGTATTGCGTTTATTCTAAAGATACCTTCAAGTTAATAAATATAAATGATTTCATTATTTTGGCAGTGATCTTGATCTTTCTTTTCGTTTCTCCTTGGCTGAGAGATGCACCCTACAGTGTGCCCTCTAGCACAGACATCATGTTCACAGTACATTGGTGATGAACACAAAACAGGCAATACCTTGAGCGTGACCCTCAGAAGGATCTGGCTCTCTGGAAGAGCTCCTTCCAGACTGAGCCAATGGTCCAGTACCAAGTCCTGCTGCCACAACACCTCTCTGAGAGGAAGCACTACAGACCCCAGAGCCTGACCCCCGCTGTGGGAAAGCTACATACACACACAAAACACAAAAACACACTCACACAGACACACACACACATATACAGATTGACATTGTTACTTTGCCAGACTGGACAATGCATTCTGGTTTTGGTAGTCCTACAAACTACTGTACTTTTGAACCACCCAACATACACAACTAATACAGCAAAAATTCAAATCTTACTGCAATTATTTTGCATTAATGCTTTTTATAAACAAATGGAAAACTATATGACACCACTGAAGACACTTGATGTTATCAAGCATAATTGTACTGCAGTGGCAGCAAGATTCACTGGTTTTGAGTTTAAGCTTGCCTGCCATGGGCTGTGTCCCATTTCCTTTATATGTACTAAGAGCTTCATTATATAGTACAGTATATAGTATGCACAAATGCTAAAACCTCACAACCTCCACCCAGCATGGACTGTCCCACCGAAGTAGCTCCAGAATACCAAGATAATGCAAGATTTAGGAGAAAAATTACTTGTTATCACCTGTTAGGGTGCATTCTGATATTGTTTGTATACTAAACTTGCATACTAATACATCGCATACTAAATTCCCTCTCACCTTGACTGTAAGCGTTTCCTCTCTGGGGTCACGAACCAGGAAATGAAAGGCTTCATCCCACCGTGGGGACGTGGAACGCTCACAAATCTTAAAAGAAAATGTAACGTAAGTAAGTAAAATAAATTCGGACTTTTTAAGATCTACTTTTCCTGGTCAAATGGAGAAGAATGATGTGTTACCTTGGTTCGATGCGATACGTTTTTGTGGATAATCTCGGCCCCAACTTTCGGCTCCTTTCCATTCTTCTTTAACTAAAAATGATGCTAGCATTTTAATATCATAATATGTACATACAAAACATACAGTAGATTGTCCAGTGTAATACATAATAAAAAAGGCTTCATAGGCTTTAACGTGGAAGCAAGTGTGTAAGATCTGATATCAGGTTGCTTGTGCATTGGACTGGGTATTTCCATAATGTAGTATAAACAAAAAGAGAACCTAAGTTAGATGTCACTTAGTTAGAACATGCTCCTATTCCACCCCCCCTTCCCCCCTCTCCCAACCCCCATGGAGCCATACACTCATCTCTCGACACTTAAAAATATGGCTTGACGCTTTGGTTCCGTTAGCTCTCTTAACTCTGGCTAATCATGATCACTAGGTAGGTCAATGTCTGTATTGTGCTCCGATGCCTCCGGACATGGAAATACCCATAGGATAACCATAAGCATAAACACTAGGCTATGATCTCACCGGCAAGCCATGTGCACGCTCCACATACACAAATATCACAGCGGTTGACGGCACAACCTTGTTCAGGTAGGACTGCTGGGTCTGGTACTGCAGCATCTGGAGATGCAGGGAGACAACGTCAGACAGAGAAGGAAGGAAAGAATACGAGTTGGGACGAAGAGAACCTCCCATAAAAACATGCAGACCTTCCAGGACCAGAAAGAAAGAAACACGGACTAGAAAAGTAGACAGGTGTTTTGCTAACCTGCTCCAGTCGGGTCAAGTCAGAGACTCTGGGCAGCCACTCCATTACTAAGTGAACTCTGCCTGATTTCACGTCATTCAGTGTGTACCACTGAAACAAAAGTGAGTCATAAATATCAGTATTCCATAATCCATATGCATTCATAATGTATGTACAGCATTTACATCATATATAAGTATCTGCCACACACCGTGTCTATAAATTGTGCGCTGATGATGTCTCGTAGACTTAGCTTGAACCTGCAAAGACAGCACCAGAAAATCAATGTTCTCTCTGCTAATGGCACTGTGTTGGCTTTAGCATTGATTCTGAAACCTTTTTTTGTAGTGTGATGCCACACCTCCCAAGGAAATCATCCTGGTCAATGTCCTTGTCAAACAGCTCAAACTGGATCTCCTGACCTGGCAGCTGCGTCAAAATGACCTGGGGGGTGTAGGAAATTAATTATTCAATCAGATATTATGATAGAAATGAGAAATGCTTGCAAATAATTCCACACACATTTGAACTTGGTATATTTTATGAAAACACTGCAGAATTTTCACTGCTAACTAAAAACGACCCAAAACGACCAAATAGGATCACATACAGAACATGAAAGCAAATACTATAATAATTTGCTAAATGAAAATATTTGCAGTGTAAAGTAACAGTAACAAATACAGAAATGCAGAAACCAAACAGTAGACAAATCATGCATTGTATAGTATTAGTACTTCATAGAATACTTCAAGCATTATGGCCATGCAAATAACCTCAGTGGTTATTTGCAGTCTAACTCTTCTGACTGTATGGCCTAATGTGACACTAAACACCATCCAAGAAACACGGTTATGCTAACTTGGCTAAGCTAGCTAGCCAGCTGATACCTCATAGAGCTCATTCCAGATGGGGTGTAGGTTCTCCTTGATGGTGTGGCTGCGGAAGGTGATGCCAGCCACGCGGATCTTGACGTATGGGTCGCTCTTCCCCTTCACCATGCCGCCCATGAAGTTGTCCTTGGCGATGAGGCTCTGGGCCTCCACCAGATGAAGTCGGAGGACTCCCTGTGGAACACGGCAAACGCAGACGATCTGATTATTGTGTCTGTGAGCGTCTGCAGCTGTGTGGGGGTGGGGCAGGATGGTCTAGTGGCCTGGGTGTTGGCCTACCTCTAAGCATTCTTGAGTAAGATGCCTAACCCTTATCTGCTCCTTGATACCTCGAACTGTACTCATTGTCACTTAGGATGAAAGCATCTGCTAAATGACTTAATTGTGTGTGTTTTGCATGTGGCTGCTTTGTTAATATTGTAGGAGCCATTGTGCTAACAGTGTGTGGATATGTGGAATGTGGATGCTGAGTGTGATTGAGTGGGGGGGGCGTGTCTGTCCGGCGTGTCTATCCACATTGTTTTATAGTGGACCTGTAAAATAATAATGAAATCCGGTCAAGCTATCAGACCTCACACACTACTAATTCAGGTGTTTCTTACTTCAGTTGCAAACTCTGGGTCAGGGGTGGTGTGCTGTGGCTGAGCGGGTTGAGGTTTAGCCCCGACGAAGCCCGCCAGGGTCTTGTCAGGGGCTCCTTCAGAACCCTGCCCTGATCCGGGGGTTGAGGGGCGAGGAGATGGGGTGGTAGGGGTGACATCCTCACTGAGCCACAACACCTAAGGAAAAGAGGGAAGAGCAGTCTTCAACTACAAACTGTGTGTACTACAGTACCTGATTAGAGTCGCTCATGTGCTTCTCAGAGAACAAACATCGTGCATGTTCCCTGAGATCTCATGGAATCCAGAAGAGGTTGAGGTTGTAAAACATGTTTTCCAAGGTATTCGGGCATTTGAATGCATGTCCACATGATACATGAATGCAACAAAAGCACAATGACACTATGTGCATAATGTACCATTTCCCATAGGGAAAATGTTTTGCTGGCCCTGCTCCATGCAGGCCAGGTCTACAGTGAGCTACAGCACCCCCTAGAGTTAGTAAAGATGCAGGGTCTCAGCTAGAGCAAGAGCTTGCGAACATGGCAGCAAAATCAAGTCATGGTTTCCTGATTGTTCTGTATCCATACTCACTATGCTGCCTTTAGCCAAACAAGAAAGGGAACCTGCAGCGTGAGACCTGGAAGACTTACCCTAAGCACTGTTTTTATGTAGATGCGACTGAAGGATCCAGACTTCTCCAGCTGGAACCACTGGTCCAGGGTGAGGTCAGGGCTATCCAGAACACGGGCTAGCGGGATGGTCAGATGGCCCAGAGGAGAAGAACCATCTTTCACCTTGTGAAAACCATGAAACACACACAGTAGGTTGAAAAACACAGCATGAAAGATTAATCATCATACATAAGTGTAATTCGATTAACGTGGAAGAGCGTGATTTGATTACTGTAGATAACCAGGGGGCAAATTGATTAAATAAAAGAGAGAATCGATAAACGTTTTACTTTAGGTATCACATTGACCCATGAGGAGGAATTGCACATTAAAGTTGTATAGTTATACTGATGTAAATTGGGCTATAGATCCTTCTAGTCCGATGCCCTACCTCAAATACAATGTCCTGTTTGGGAGGATCTTGAATGAAGAAGGTAAAGGCATCCTCCCACACAGGGCTGTTCGTGCCATAGCAGGTCTGGGGAAGAGACATGTATAATGTAAATACGAGCTTTGTTTGACCACACAGTGTACACTGGTAGCAAATGTTTACCTTGCTCTCTCTGACTGTGTCCTGAATACGTATCTGAACCATCGGGCTGGGGTCCTTGTTACCTGTTTTCATCTAAACACATTGAACACAACACAAGTGGTAAACAAACGAAGAAATATTACAAACTGCACACAAAGGCTTAAACGCTGCTGTTCTTACTGGCAGGTCATGAGCTTGGTCCAGATAGATGGCCAGGATGGCAGCAGAAGGAGGGTCAGCTGTCTTACTGGTCAGGTTCTGGTTTCTCTGGATCACCTTTGTGGAAATAAGACAGGGGCAAAGGAGCTATAATAATGATAATAATGATAATAATAAGGGTTTTGGGTGTTGAGTGCAGGTGCAGGTGCAGATGACACGGAAAACACGGAGATACAAAACACGCCATTTAATTTAGAATCGCTACACAAGATAGGCTCAGAGCCAGCATAGACGTTTAACACAGAGACAATCGCCGACAAAGACACAAACGCAATCCCCAACATATATAAGATGAACGGGAGGGGGGTGCGTGGCTCCGGATGTTACAGTAACCACCCCCCCCCCCCCCCTCGGTCCCGGTCCGGGCAACGTTGATGGAAGTCAGTGATCAGAGAACGGTCCAGGATGTCCGCCACCGGGACCCAGCTGAGTTTCTCAGGGCCGTACCCCTCCCGGTCCACCAGGTATTGCAGCCTGCCCCCCCGTGTCTGGACGGCAGGATCGGGGCGGGGGGGGCTCGTCAGGTCAGCCTGGCGGATCCGGGCAGGAGGACGGACGCAGGCTCCTCGACCACCTCCTCTGGTTTGTGGCTCCGTGAGAGAGCGTCCGCCTTGATGTTCTTTGATCCCGGGCGATACGTCAGGGTGAAGGCGAACCGGGAGAAGAACAGGGACCATCTTCATGTGCGGGAGTTGACTCTTTTAACTGCTCGGATGTCCTGAAAGTTCCTGTGATCCGTCACGACCGTGAATGGCTCCTACAGCACCCTCCAGCCATTGCCTCTACTCCTCTAGTGACAACGTTACCGCCAAGAGCTCTTGGTCTCCCACGTTGTACTTCCTCTCAGCGGGGGAGAGCTTCAACAAAAAGAGGCGGAACATCTTGGGAGGACTCCCCTGCCACTGAGAGAGGACAGCCCCAGACACCCACCTCAGATGCGTCCACCTCCACCACGAATGGGTCCGGATGGCGAAGCAGCGCAGCAGTAGTGAAACGCCTCTTCAGCTCGCATAATGCCTCCTTCGCCTCGCCGCTCCAACACAGACTTTTGGGGCTGCCCTTTAACAGCGGCATGAGAGGTGAGGCAAGTTCCTGATGAAGCGTTGGAAAACCTCAGGAACCACTGCAGCCGTTTGATGGTCGTCGGCATGGGCCATGACCTGCCCGCCTCCACCTTAAACTCGACCATCGTCATCCTTCGCGGGTTGATCTCGTAACCCTGGAAGTAGACGGTGGACTTGCGGAAGGCACACTTCGCCTTGACGAACAGGCCATGGTGCAACAGACGGCGGAAGATCTCTCGCGCGTGGCCGATGTGTTCCTCCAGTGTGGTAGAGTAGACCAAGATGTCCGCAAATATAAATTATAATAATACTAACGATAACAATAAATAATAACAACAAAATATTAATTTGAATATAGAGTGAAGAAAATAATTCCATTAGGATTTCGACATATTTTACGTTTAGAATGTTGACATATAATATAAATATATATATAAATAAACATAGGATTTATGCGTGCGCTGCAGACAGACCTCGCTGAGTCGGTCAGCAGATGGCAGCAGAGAGAGCCACTCCAGCCTGAGGTGCACACTGCCGGAGGGGACATCCTTCAGGTCGTACCACTGTCAGCGGGAACAGAGGGGGGGGTCATTAAAAAAAGGATTGGTCGTATCTGGATGATTTCAATGAGGGCAGTTGGCAGAGCGGGGCAGGAATGAATCACGAGGAGGCACACGGGTGCTGCATGCCGCGACGCTAACAGGATTACTGCCGGCAAGCTGTAAGATACTCTCCCCACAGCAGGACAGAGAGTGGAGTAGCTGTGTTGCCATATTGACAGTTTAAACAGAACACAAAATCTTCTAACTGGAAATTCATTGAAATATAAAACATCCAAATAAACACAATATCATACAGCAGTTATGCTATGTTATGCTACTCACATCATCCACAACTCTCGCCTTCTTTACAATATCAAGATCAACCTTGGTCCTGAGAGAGAGAGAGAGAGAGAGAGAGAGAGAGAGAGAGAGAGAGAGAGAGAGAGAGAGAGAGAGAGAGAGAG
>JAOEHI010026094.1:0-25991 GCA_025447815.1 Percopsis transmontana
TATATCTATCTATCTATATATATATTTATATTATTATATTATTATATATTATTATTTTATATTTATAAGTTTATTTTTGAGGATTGTGGATCAAATAGGTTTGAAAACCACCAGGTCACAGCTGTTAGACAGACTGTCATCTCACTTGGTGGAGAAAAACGTGATATCATCAGCCTATAATATAGACTGGGACTAGACTCAGTGGTCTCTTGTTTTTACTATCATTTCAGATGCTATGACTATATAGTATATCTATATATACTGTCTCATTATATTTCTGACTGTTTTTCTTGCTTCTGATAAATGGATCTCTTTGTCAATTCATCTTTTTTTCCATCACTCTTTTTGTCAAAAAATGGAGAGCCCTTTCTTTCTTTTAATGTCCTAGGTGTCTATTCATTATAGTCCTTTTATATGGAACTGAATTAAACCCCTCTACTGCCCTGGATCTGAACACTACAGTACAGTGTGTGAGGGCTATAGAAGGCAGGCTCTGTCCTAAGCCATTGAATATCATTTGCACTACTGGAAACTATTTACACCTTGTACATCATATTGTCTGGCATTATTAAGTCATACTATCCTGTCTTTCGCTAGATGCACTGTGCCCCTGAGAGAAGGGATATGTTGCACCCTATAAGAAGGGAAAGGTATCTCTTTAGCACAGGTAGGAGAATTTTATGGTATTGATCTTTTACTTGAACAAATGTATTATTTTCAATTCTAATAGTTTTTAAAAAAAATCTTTATTTATATACTTACTGATCCCTAGTTAGGCATTATATTATTCCTTAGGGCAATCCAGCGACGCACCACCAAAGGGGGGAGGGAGGATAGGTCATTTCTATCACATTTTACCACAGTGTTACACTAGCTGTGAATGTTCTAGACAGTTTGTCCTGCCTCTGAATATCATAGTCCAATAAGCGTACAATTTCCGTCTGGCTGAAAATCGCCCATCTCACTCTGATAGACTTATATGTTCTTTTAAAACTACAGGCACTGCAATACAATCTCTATGGGTTCCAGGGGGGTTTGCACTAACGTGTCATACGTAACCTGGTGTAGGGATCGCTGGCAGTGACGTGTGGTGAGGTCTCTAGGCAATGACAAATACTCTAAAAGTCTGATAGTCACTAGGTGCTGAACAATTCGTAGCACACTGCTTGTCTGCGCAACACATCTCACCTGTTTCTTCTGCGTCACTCAAAGTAAGCTTTTCCATACCCATTTTTAAGAATATATCAACAGATTTCGCACGCGGCAACCGTCAAAATGGTTTGCATTCAATTGAACCAGGGGGAAAAGCAGTGCTTTTGTCCCCAACCTTTTTGAGGAACAGAGCCCGCGAACTTTAGAGAGAGCGAGAGTGGTCGAGAGCTGTTTTCTGCACCTGAAATAAAATGTATGTGACAACTGATTGAATCAGATGATTGTGAGTCAATTTTTATTAATGCTAAAGCAGTTGCCTTTACATCCAAATGTGTCTTTGAGGGTGAACTGACAAATGGCAACCAATCTGTTGATGATTACTATGGAATGTTCAGTCATTGTAGAGGCAAACTTATTATTCAAGACATTGATAATGCAGACTTAACTCAATTTTATTTAATTAATGGTAAAGCAGGTCTCTTTCTCCTTGTCTTATGTTGCCATCTAATGGTAACTGGTGGTATTGCTATGTGAGGTGACCAGAAAAAAAAAAGAATTGTACAATTCAAGGTGCCAATGTCAAGTTAGTTAGCTGACATGGGCTAATTTACCTATTGAACAGGTCACCTGAACGATCATCTTATCCCCCCTGAGAGATTTGGCAGGAGCCGCCACTGATTACGGCCATATTATAGTTCATATTTGTATGGTTTTATGTTGTGTGATGTTTCGGACTGGATAATGGTCAACTGTCTCCAGAAAGGTCCTCGTTTCTTTAACTTAGAGTGGTTAAGGAAATTTTAAATGACTATTCAAATATGGCTTTGTTGGTCTATACGTCTATACTTTTGGCTAACGTGCAGGATGCAGGGATGCACACAGTAGAGCGCAATAGAAGAATAAAACGACCTACAGCACCACCTGGCGTTCAGTTTGTGAATCTGCTATTGGAGCAACAATTAAATAAAACCGTAACGCATCTAAATTCATTCAAACAGAAACATAAACGTAACGCGAATCTTAATACATATTTCAATGAATATATATATATCGTTTTTATATAGTTTTTAGAAAGGTAAAACATTTCAAAGACAGTAGTACGGTATCGATCGAGATAAAAATTATCAAGGAAAGATTGATGGAGATTTAAAAATCTCGATTAAATATAATCACTTTGTTGGTTTTATGGTGTAGAGAAGCTTCTAACTCATTATGGCTGTAGAGAGAAATTGCATAAATGTAAAAGTCTTGATAAGATGCACTCACTCACCCTGTGAGGCAGCCATGGCAGATGTCGTTGGCTAATGTGTTGGAAACACAGAATGCCAGTGGCATAGCGGAATAGACCAACTCTCCGGCCCTAATCCTGGCTGTAGACCGTAGACCGTTCCCTTTCCCCGGACAAGTAAAACGTTCAATTTTCGCAGTCATTGCCCGACACAGACCTAACACGTGAACAAAACCACTGTTTACTTCCGTATTGACTTCGACGTGCGTTGTGGTGTCATCCCACGCATCTTGCTACAAGACCCACCCACGTTCCGAAGCGATAAATTATTTTTTATAATTTAAGAATTGTATTTAACTTTTTTGTCTGTTTTCTACATTGATCACGAAATCTGATGCAACACATGCTGTCGTTTTTTGTTGTCTGAACTGAAGTTTATGATAACAGAATGTTAGTGCTAAATTGCTCCGAATGTTGACTAAATCCTCCTTCTACATTACTTTCAATCAACCATAATACCTGCTATATAAGGTTATGGAATAAAGTTTTTATATAAAGTAGGGGGCACCCGGAATTGAACCAGGGACCTCTTGATCTGCAGTCAAATGCTCTACCACTGAGCTATACCCCCAGTGAATACGTGTTCAGTGTTACTTGTCCACAATTAATGATAATACCTTTACATATCCGCTTTACAGCAGGCAAAAGAGGTAACATACTGTAATATAGAGGTTCATTTATATGATATTGTAACTATTGCTAGGATGAAAACTGTCATAATGGAGGTTTGATTGTTTCTACACACTGTCACTATAAAGTTACTGTAGATTCAAGGAATCATCCTGCATTTTGAACTAAATAATTATTTCTAATGGTATTTCTGCTTAATGGCCATATTATGGTTTGTCTAACATCACAAATGTAGATGTACATCAGTGTCAGATCCATCATGCAGGTCTATTTGCCAACAAATTTGAACTGATGTCCGTATTTAATCTAAGGTAGTCAAATTAATTATACTAAATTGTTGAATTTACTTGCTAGACTCAATGTTTATTTCTCTTACATATAGTTACATGTCAAACAGAGGCCACGTTTACCACTGGTTAAAATACAGAATAGTTGTATTTGTTAGTGGAACCATCTAAATGTCTTATGATCTTTAAGGTATGTAAATAAGAATGTGCATGTCAATTTCTATATTGATGGCACATAAAATGAAAACTGCCCTAAAACCTTTCAATGGGCCGGTCCCAGATTAGCCTCGGACATAGACCGCAGCTGACATCTTATCACCAGCAACGGTTATTCTCAGCAGAAAAACTACATGATGAGATTTTAGGCTATATTGCGGTAGTGGTGGGAGTAAGTACTGAGGCGTAAAAAAGTACAATCACCAATTTCCATTCAATCATTTATTTCATTAGACTGGATAAAAGCCAATGGGAAAACATGAATATGAGAAATGAGGACAGCCCAAAGTAAGTAATCAAAAAATTAATTGATGTCAAATAATTTCTGAGAACATAAAAAGATTGCACAGGGAACATTCATGAAAATATAATCTATGGTGAAAATTATGACAGAAGAGTCACATTCAATTTTTCATATAGAAGGGCAACATTAACAAATGACAGCATAAGTCATAAATCCAAAAAAGTAGAGTTAACTAAAGAGTCAACTTATTTTGCCCCTCAACTTACATTTAACATTCCCAGCTAACTTAAATACATAAAATCTAAAATCCTAAAAAGGACTTTCAAGGTCATCTGAACCAGCCAGAGGACAAATAAAATAAAAACAGGATAAATCCATATTTCTTTTGGTCTTGGAAAAAGAACATGTTTTGTAAAATGTTGCTGTAAAATGCATAGGTGACAGGTTTGAAAGTCTCCGCTATGAAGAGATTTAATCCTTTTAGTAATTTGTTAATTGTAAATATATATATTTAATTGTTAAATTATATATTATGTTATTCAGGGTACATGGTTTATTCTACATTACATTGTCAAACACAGCTTGAGCAGAAAACAAATTAGCCAGCACATAACAGTAAATTATGTTTGAGAAAAGCATCAAAAATAAAACAAATTAACTTACGATCCATAAATATGTTTTAAGTTAATCAAAAGTAAGAGGTAAAGCACTAAAATAAAAGTGACAAGGTTGTTTTCATGTACAAATATTAAGTCTCAATCATAGAAAACAGAATAAAGCATTAGGAGCTTTCAAGTTCCCACAAAAAGTTAAATCTAAGAAATTCATGGCCAAGTAGATTCAGAACCTAAACATTTAGATAGTTGACCTACTACTTGAACAAACACATTTTAGCTTTCTGAAAAAGCTAAAATGCGTTTCTGAAAAACATGTAGGTCAACAGCAAGTAATGTATAGTACATGGTCTGAACAGGAAACATGCAAAACAACAAAACCTTTGGTATTATTACAGTAGAATCATAGACTAAACCCTCCTGTGAAACCAACATCATGACAATTAAAATTATGAAATTTCTCAGAAAATTGCCTTGACCGACAATGCTGTAAATTATCCTAAAAACAACAGACTAAAATATATAGTATGTAGTCACATAAAACGTGGAGGATTTAGCACCCAAGCTAAGACCCCTGGACACCTATCAACTGGAACTAATATTTGCACAACTGGCCACTGTCAGTTACAATGTATTCAATGTGTTGATATGAATTCGTTATTCTGTATCAATCACAATTCATTATGGGAGACTGTGTTTTTCTCCTTACTTTTGACATTTTTTACATTTCTTTTGATGAATCCAAATTAAAACAAAAATGCAACAATATTTAGGAATATATACCATTATCGTGTACCAGGCCTTTAAAAATTGTTTGACAAAATATACAGATGTGTATTGCTTCCCTGTGTTGCATAATTTCCTTGCTCTGGTATACAGAGCTATGCTAAAACTAGGGTTAGGGTTGCTACACAGACAGTTTTCAGAACATTACACATTTCTAGAATCATGTTAGCTCCACGGTCTCAAACTGGAGATTGTCAAATTAACTTCAGAAAGTTGGCTATTCGACTTAGGTAACAGCCTACTTGACAAGACCTATTAAAATAATGTAAATTCTAGGTATAGGGGAACCGCTGTAATGTCAAACATGGGTAAACAAGCATGATGTGTCAAGCAATTGTAATCTTATGTAGACTACACTATGGTCACATTTGATAAGGGAGTCACCATCATCATATTAATCAGTTTTTTTTTTACTTTTTACATTGGACTCCCCAATTTCTTGCCATGATACAAATGTGATGAGGTACTGCTCACCATAAAAGTGGCCTCTGTCTTTAAACCATGATTCTCTTGTGACATCCCTACTTTCCAGCCAGTATATAAACAACCCACATATAACACAAGCAAGGTAGAAAATTATTCCAAACATTCATTAATTTACCATTAAGAAGATTTAAGACATAATGATGCTATTCTGTGCGGCATGTCAGAAAAATCTGTTCCAAAAGTTCCATTAAGAGTTAAAAATGTAAAAGATTAAATTGCAACCCAAGCAGTCACAACTGTTTTTAAAATAGGTTCTGGGCTCTGTCCTGTTTGTACAGAGAGCATCTCTGTGGGCTAAAGAATAAAATATTGACATTGTATATATTGTTTTACAGCTCTACAAGCAGCATAATTTTTTTTTTAAGTTACAGAGAAGGCAGCACGAAGGCTGTAGCTGCTCAAACAGGTCCATGAGTGATGGGGTAGATGTGTTCAATGTGGGCCAGTGACATTTTCCACCCAACTGGTTGCTTCTAAGCCAGAGACCTTCTATACTGGAATTGTTGTATTCCTTGGCTGGAAGGAAACTGTGTGTTCATGGGGTTTGCTTTTACAGCTCCAGTAATGTACGGTGTTGAAAATGCAGCATGTATATGTAGCTTCCTGATGGAGGATGATTACAAAACAATATTCATCGCCACAGAAGGTCCATGCCAGTGAGACATTTTGGATCAGATGAATAACCAGTGATATTTCATGTCTCTTTTCTCCCTAGAAAACCCAGGAATTGTAATAAAACAGGGGCAAATGCCAATGCCACACCGATATCCCCCCCAGATGGTTATATCTTATTTAGGCAGCATAGAGGTCAATAACTACTTAGTATCTAGAATATTTTAGCCCACATTAGCTCTGTAAGAAATATTAGGGCCTCCAGTGACATATTCCACTTGCAGAGGTTTTCTTTGATAAACAAACGTGCAAATTATCCAACAACAGTGGAAGTCATCCTGACATCCTTGCCGTTAAGACCCTGGGGTAAACCAGTGCTGTATCTGTGCTATCCAATGCTGCATCTGGGAAGTGTAGAAGTCTGCGTTTCGGGAGAAGTCCTGGCAGACTGTGGAGTGGGTGTCGCCCAGCACGCAGTAGAGGGCGGTGCCTCCCACGCTGATTACCACGGTAACGAAACAAAGCAGAAACAGGAGAAGACAGGAGTCCCCACTTCCAACCTCTGGAGAAATAAGGGAAAGAAAGGCGTTTAAATAGGTGATAGACGCTTAGAAGAATTCGATTCAGTATTCCTAATCAAACACAATGTAGGTTTTTGATGAGCTAATCACATGAACTACTACTGTGAAATTGGACATAGGCTGGGCCATTTCTAACCTTTAACAAATGTCTGCCTATGTTTATCTCCTAAGAGCAGCACAAACACACATACCCTGGTCATAGCTGTCATCAGGGAATTTGAATCGGACACGTCTCTTAGCAGGGGGTTTAGACGGCTGGGGGGCAGGACTGGTAGGGACACACACACGTCGCTTCTTCAGTATGGAGACCAGGCCAGAGGCAGGAGACATCTAAGGATTAGAGAGAGAGAGAGAGAGATGGTAGGACACGCATACAAAACAGACAATACTAAAATGTGCAATATAAGTGCAAGATTTTATGTCCACCAGGTGTCACTGATCAGCAGCGGATACTCCTCTATTTGAAGGTACTTCAAAGTGGTTTCAGCTACATTTACAGCAAAAAAATAATAACTTTACTCCAGGAAATGCTATCGCTTCTGCAAAAAATCCTTTTAATACCCTTACTCTCACACAACACTAGACGAACTATGCCTGATATTGCAAATTATCTATAAAAAAATCTGGTGAACGATGAGGCCAACAGATAACAGCTTAGGTCTTGGCCTGTATATACAGATAAAATAGATTCCCAAACTCAGTGATGCTAACCCAGTAAATTAAAAAAATATAAATAACGAAGTCACACACCACACAACATCCATTTGCTCATGCAAATGAATAGCCACGGTGCACAAGGCACAGACGCACCTCCTCTACGGTGATGAGTTTGGCCAGGTCATCCAGCGAGGCAGTGTCTCTGATGAGGTCCACTCCCTCTACTCCATACTCCTCCTCCATCTCCTGGTGTCCCTGTCTGCTACGGGCCTCCTGGTGGAGCAATCGCTTCACTTAGGGACCACCATTGTAGCCTGAGGCTAAGGTGGCAGGCTCGTTTACTACATCTTTATTTATTTAGATTTATTTGTATTCTTCTATAAAGTCCCATTTATTTAGATTTAATTTGTACTTTCAATTTAAATGCTTTCCATTTAGTTTCATTGACATCACTTGTACGGTTGTGTGCGATGCCAGGCATTCAGCACCGACAGGAAGTGCAGAACACCCTGGCTGGTGTGTACCTGGTTCCCCTCCTGCAGCTCCTCGTCATAGGCCTCCTCAGGCAGCATGTCCATGTCCAGGGCCTCTTGGAGCATCTGTTGCACCACAGCCTCTGCCTTGGTGGCCAGCACCGCCTCTGGGAGAGGCTCCTCACAAACCAACTTTATCTCCTCCTCCTCCTCCTCTTCCTCATCGTCCTCCTCCTCTATAGCTGCCACTGCCACTGCCTCCACCCCTCCCCTGCCCTCTTTCTCCTCCTCCTCCTCCTCCTCCTCCTCCTCATGTAACGGCTCACTTTCTCCTCCCTGGTTCTCCGTAGGGACGGATCGTTCCATTTCTTCGTTGGGATGAGGGTGTATTCCAGCGGCCCCTACCAAAGTGGTGTAGCCCGTCCTTCCTCCCACCTTCTGCTGCTTTCTATCGCCTTCCTCTCTGTCAGTCAGCTCTGGTTTGCTGTCCCGGTCTGCCCCGACCGTGTGCCGGCTGTCTGTCAGAGAGGCAGAGGATGTGATTGGCTGGTTCTGAGAGAGGGAGGAGTCCGTCTCTGTCCGCTCCTCCATCTCTGATTCAGCCTTGTGGCCTGCAGGGAGAACGGGAGAGGGAGGGAGAGAGAGGGGGGGATAGAAAGAAAGGTGTATAAAGAAAGAGGGGGAGGTGAGATAAAAGAGAGGTAGAGAATAACCAAGAGTGGTCGTCCATTAGACAAGAGAACAATCCTCCTCTGGCTTGACAGAAAGTCAATACATTATGCACAGAATCACATGGTCTGAACACACAGGCTGCAGTTCAATAATTCCAGTGTATGTGTGAGCTACTGGGATGGGACAGGAAAGTAATACCAAGGCATTCAATAACTCGCTCCCACACAACATGTAGGTTATTTAGCCGTATAAAATTATATAACAGTAAATGATAACATTTACACATCACTTTGTGACTTGTATATACGGTATATAAATACAAATGGAGCTTGAGGTGTGTATATGTACAGGAACAAATACAGTGAGAGAGAAACTGGAGGATTGCTCTAACTGGTGAAGTTACTGAAGACAGGAGAAGTAGAATCAGCAGGCTTGGGCAATGGGTGTCTATGATACAGGGCTGTGGCTCAACATCCTGGTTGTGTGTTTCTAGCTCTGCCTATGATGGACCTCGTGAACAGTGCCAACACCCCCCACACTCACTTGATGCACATGAAGATGGTGGGCCACCAAGTCTCCTGTCATCCAATGTAGAATGTTTTAAAGAGTCCAGAGGTACACACTATAGACACACCACACACAGACACATTCAAATATATAGGTAAACAATGCCCAAATATTCATTTTTGTTTCGGTTGGCAATACGGCATGAAGTTGAATAATAAAAAAGGGATAGAGGAGGCCTGTAGGAGTGTTTCCACGTTAGCTTCTACAGTAACACAGAAAGGTGTAGGTACCACTTTTCAATCAGGGTTTACTAAGCCTGAATACAACGTCCTAGCTACCCACATGCACTTGCCACATGCACTGTGATGTGCGACGGTGGCATTATGAGAGTATTTCATGTACACCACCTCCAGGGGCACACACGCATATTAAATGGGCATACATTAGGAGCATAGAGGACATTTCATCTAATTGCATTAGTAATCTATGCAACTCACTGTATTTAGGGTATATATATCAAACACATTATTTAACAAGCATGCAGGGGACGACACAGAGGGGACAAAGAGAGAAAAGGAGTCCTACCACGGCATCTCTGGCACTGGGTCTGTAAGAGACAAATGTAGCGAAAGACAGTCAGACAGTTAAGCCATAAAGACACTCCATGTTTTAGAAGAAGGACTGGATGTTTAGGAGCTTAACTTTGCTCTGCCAGTCTAATATTAGCCCTAGTACATTTCCCTGGCTATTACATATTATGTCTGTCTGTGTGTGTGTGTGTGTGTGTGTGTGTGTGTGTGTGTGTGAGAGAGAGAGGGTGTGTGTGTGTGTGTGAGGGTGCGAACCTTTACCAAGTGAAATTCTAGGAGTGCAACAGCTCAAATAACCCAAAGTGCAGCAACAGCAAAGGGCCATATGTTTAAACCATCACTGATGTGCACACACACACACACACACCTAACACGGTGCAGGTGTGTGTTCGTGACAGGTACAATGTGCTGGGGAGTTGCTATAAGATTTAAAATGTCAAGCTGGGCATTCCTTTCCTTATTAATTAGACAGTACATATGTACACACGTGTCGCATGTATCATGGCAATACACTACAGGTACCTACTCAGAACTAGAGGAGAACTAGGTGCATATTGCCCTTTCCTAAATCTTAACAGCCACACCATTATGTGAATTACCTATGTGAATAAAATCTTGATGCTTCAAGAAAACATTACACACATGCACACACACGCACAAACACACACACGCACGTGGACTGACCGATTGTGTGTCTGGCAGATGTGGGTCAATGTGTCTAGCTGAGTTGCCAGGTCTGGAGCAGACAACCTACAGTGGGATTCTGAGGGAGTGAAATGAGAACAGACTGAATGAGCATAAACATACGTTTAAAAAGGTGCATCAATGCATCAGTGCATCAATGCATGTATTTAGCAGCGCGTGCACAACGCGAGGCTCAGCGTCTTACCAGATTTACTGTACATATTTACTTGTATTGCACTTATGCATATATATTTTCGTGCACTTCTGGTTAGATGCTAACTGCATTTCATTAGCTCTGTACTTGCACTTGTGTGTGTGTGTGTGTGTTACCCCATTGCTCCTGTAGTGTCTTCAAGTTGTCTAGGATTCTCTGGTGATAGAGTCTCTCCAGCTGAATGCACCATACCGCCTGCTGGTCTAGACAGCAGATAAGGAACACACACACACACGCACGCACACAACTACCTAGGATGGCTGTGTGAACCTGTAAAGCTTTAACCGCCTAAATCCATTGCTTTTAGCATTTTCAAACTTTAACATGCGGTATAATGTGCTGTGAGGTGACAATGACATCCTGCTCACATTCTGCTTTAGCTAACAGAGAGAGAGAGAGACAGAGAGAGAGAGAGGAGTGGGAGAGAACAAGAGAGGAGGAGAGAGAAGGCACCCCAGGAGGCAGCTCCTCATGTTTATGGATATGAGCAGCTAAAGTACAATCCCTCTTTGACATGGCTCAAGGCCCACTCTCTCTCTCTCTCTCTCTACAACCCCTCTATATGCATGACATGGCAGAGCTAGCCTTCTTTGCTCATCTTTCACTGAGATTTACGCTCTCGCTTCAATGCCATGCCTTACCAGTTTTCACAGTTTCTCTTATTTTTAGATAGCCCTTCTTCCTTGGTTCTTCTTTTCCCCAGTTAACATTTCTTCCTATTCAACGACTTATCTCGCCGCTTCATCCCATTTCTCTCCTTCTCTGTCTGTTCTCCATGCAGGTCGAGTTCTGGCTGCTCATCTCATGTTTATGCTGTGCTAGTTTAGTGAGGGATTGAGCAAGCTTTGTAAGCTTACTTTAAAAACTCACTGCGAGACACTATATCCCTCATCTTTATGCACTAAAAGTTTAATATCTCTGACTGACAGGGGTGAGAAAGAGAGAGAGAGAGAGGGGAGTACTATATAGTATACTGTATACAGAATAATTGACAGTCTAGAAAATACACAAGTACATGTACCGGTAAAGGATACAATCTTCCTGGAGTACAAAGGCCTCGGCAATCTGCAGAGAGAGGAAATCACAACTGTGATAAAACTTGTGCCATGAGTTCTTATGTTTTGTTTAATTATTAGCTACTTCACTTTCTGTATCTGTACAGATGATGTTGCATTAGTATAGGCAGGCTCTGTTCACATCCAGAGCTTTAAGTTTCAAATGAAAGGTGAGATTCCAGGCTTTCCGATCATCTCATGGTAGCTAAGGGAGGATAGCACTATACCACAGTGAAAGTACACCCGCATATAGTACAGTAGCATTAAACAATCACCATTTTCTACACAATTCCTGTCTGAACACAACATAGAAATCAGCATAATACAAGCAATCTGGCAGAGAGAGAGAAATTAAGAAATAAAAACCTTTCTCAAGCAAATGTTGCTTTCGTCTTACCACGCTGAATAAGGCCACCGTGTAACCCGCAGAATGAGACACAGCACTGTGTGTGTGAGGGTTAGGACAGCATGGCAGTGCTCACATTTCTAATGAAGGGAGAGGAGTGACAACTGAATGAAACTCTCTCTCTCTCTCTCTCTCTCTGTCTATACACACTTTCATCTAGCACCCCCTGCTGTTCCTCTTTTTCATTTGTCAAGTAAATCCCATTTATGCTAAAAGGTGCTCTCTAAAGGTTATACCTTTCATCATTCATATCCTCTGCCACGTTCTCTCTTGCTCCCTTTGACTTTCACCTGACCATTCACATAATCTGTGATGCTGGTTGTGTAACAGCTACCTCTATTGCTTTGGCATTATATGCTTACCCTTTGAACAGACTAAATAGATTACATGTGATGGTAACAGTGTGTTAATATCTTTCCAGAGCCTCTACATGGCTGTCGTTTTGAAGATAGTTTTATTCATACAATCAATAAATGATTCATGCATGAAAAAGTGATACAGTAAAGGTATAAGCAGTTGAAATGGTACAGTAGCATAGCCCTGGCCAGCTGCTTGCCTGGAAGCCAGCTGGGTTCAGGTAGGGCGTTTGTTATTTAAAATATTAAACTGACAAGTAATAGCCCTGACATGCCTGCGCAGTCCTGACATGCCTCTCCTGTGTCTGTGTGTAGCCAATAACACCCTTGCTTTAGGGTACAAAGTGCTATTTTGACTTAATGAGCTTGAGCAGAGAGGTGTGACTGAATGTTCAGTGTGAAACAAAGGCTTAAAGTGAACAGAAGGCAGCTTAGCCTAATTGAGACAGAAAGCATGACAGAGAGGTTCTGTTAGCGATTCAAATAAATAAACAGAGGAAACTAAAACTAAAACCTTCAAACTACAAACAAACCAGACAGATGGACACACAGGCTGACAGGCTACCTGGTGGAGGTATTGTGGGAGGTGAGCATCGTCTGCTCTTTCTCCGAGCTGCTCCAGAGATACCAGCAGAGCAGGCTTAGGAATGGGCTCTGTGGTGGGCGTGGGACCCGAGACAGCGATGGTCCCAGAGGTGGAGGTAGTAGGCCCTGCGGCTGGTGTAATCGGAGTGGCGTCCGAGCTGATCAGTCCCACAGTGGCAGTGGTGAGCCCCGCGGTGCCAGCTGTAGCTGTAGCTGTGCTACCTTCTGAAGCTGAGGCCAAGGGTTCTGCACATGAGCTAACAAGCCCCTGGCTGCAGGCGGGTCCATGAGTGTAAACTGACTGTGTAGAAGAGGTAATAGGTCCTGTCAGGGGGTCGATAGCCCCTGCTGCTACTGTGGATTGTGGGATGCATATAGTGCCAGTAGGCACTGTGGCTGAGGCAGTAACTCTGCTAAAGTCTATGGGCCCGGAAGTGCAGATAGATTGTTTGGTACAGGAGATAGGCCCCACGGTGGAGGCTACAGAGCCAATGTTGACGATCTGAGCGTTGACCTTAGGATTACACTCCAATACACTGATAGGATGCGCAGTTTCAGGACTGACCACTGAAATGATGGGGGATGTAGGCTCTGGACTGGTCCCTGGGCTGAAGGGATATGGAGTCTCCAAAAGGCTGCCTATAAAGTAAGCAAGGAAGGAAAGTGTTTAAAAAATAAAAAAAACCACACACACACCTCTTGAAAGAGCCTTAAAAGCCATAAAAACAATAAACATAAAAGTCTGCCTGCATCAGAACACAATTTAAATTAAAAAAAATAATCCCACTCTTATTTCCTGGCAATGATATAGTTCCAGTATGGTCTGTCTTTTCTCTGAGGGACTAGATCAAGTTCATATCTACAGTCTAGAACCATACTAAAATGGGACTTCTATACATTTTAGATTCCACATGTGGAAGCTGTGGAATTACCCATGTAGAGAAAGTCAAAAAATATAAAATGAAAAAATAAAATAAAAAAATAAAATAAAAAAATAAAAGAAGGAAAGGAATTTTGATTGAAGGTGTGTCACCTTCAATCAAACACACACACACAAGTATTATGACCATGCAAGCTATAGGTTTGTTTCACCACTATGTCCATCTCTCCAGGACACAAATGCAGTTATGTGTGGGGAGATGGTAATTATTTAGGATGCAAGCACATCAAATCGTAATAACGCAAGCTCACGGTGTTAGGCTATGCTAAGCATTTCCGTAATATTATTGCATAAACAACACTAATCCTAGATGAATGGCATCCACTGTAATTGTTTTATTATAACAACACCACCACCAGCACCATTAAAAACAGGCTTTTCCAAACCGACAAAAGCAACAAAGAACAATGGGAATACTTAATGTACAGTGCATGTAACATTTGCAATGCCAATCTGGTTTGTATAACACAGAGCATTAATGATGAACAATTTGCTAGCAACAATGACAGTACACTATATGTGCGCGTACCTCTTACCTCAAAAGGCTCCAAGTCTAGGAGTGTCCTGTTGCCCTCGCTAGACTTCTCTTTTGTTGTCTGTTCCCTCTATTACAAACTCTCTCCTCATATTCCTTCTCTCTTTCACACTACATCTAGCCTACTTGCATCTCATTTATCCTATTTCACTCTCACCCAGGATCCGCCATGTGATCCTAATGACATCATCACTCGTCATCCTGACCTCAATTGTTATGTTGACCACTTAAGCATGCACACACACACACACACACACACACACACACACACACACACACACTAAACCAGATGAAGAGAAATCAGAGAACCAATGTTCTAACCTATGATGACATCATCACAGGTTAGAACTAATTTATAAGGGTGTTCTAGGTTTCTCTTTAAGTTGAAACTAACAAACTTATGGCTTATCTATGGAAGCAATAATTATACAACTCGCCTTTAAAAAAAAAAAAACTTCCATCTATAAAACATGAAAATGTCTCCTGATTATAACAAAGTTTGACTTTGGCTTGTTTGAGTCTGCTTGAGAAAACATAGTCTGTGAATTTTTTTTAAAAGGCTTCCATTAAGTTATAACAGTGAGCAGGAAATATACTCAGGTCTATTGTGTCTGTATTATTCACACCTGGTGAAATAGATGCAATGCAGTGATTGATTCTGTACAAGCCTGGCTTATCTCAAACAAGTCTAGGGGGTATTTCACGAACCTAGTTAGAAATAGAAAAATACATGCTGCTTCTCAAAATAGTGTGGCTTGCATAAGCTTCAAGTTGCAGCTGGAGCTTAACAAGTTAACAAGTGCACTGAAGCAAATTCAGCCTGAATAATTCACATTAGGCTTTGGCAGTGTTTTTAGGTGCAAGCTCTTGCCATTTGCCATTTATTGCTATATTGCTATAGAGGATTGGCGTAATTCTCCCAATGTTCTCGGCATTCCGACATGCAAATATGCCGACTGTTGCATTTAATATCAATAAAGGACATGCATGTTTGTGTACAGTACAATTGAACAGTCAGGAACTCTAAATGGAATATTTCAGTAACATGCACATCCTGACCAGGATAGAAGGAAAGCATTAATTGTAATGGAAAGCAAGCTGCCATCTTCTCTAGGTGGCTTGTTGAAATGGTTTTGGAGACTTACGATTTAAGGATAAATAAGCATCATATACGGGTTAAGCGAGGTTCGTGAAATACCCCCCTAATGTCTCTGTGTGCGCTTCCTACCTGTTTCTGAGTAGGAAGAATCAGTCATGGGCGTGTCTGGGGACTGACAGCGAATCAAACTGCTCGATTCCTCTGACTCATCTGTATCTTCAACTTCCTTCATCACCTTCTTTTCATCCTGCTCCTGATCCACCCCATTAAGGTTGAGCCTGTTTTGTAGGAGCTCGCATCCATCAGACTGCTCATTTTGAGAAAGACAGGTTTGTGTCATGGTTCGACTTGGTATGTGTGTCTGTGAGAGAGTCTCTGCCTCATTGAGGTTTCGGTGTTCAGTATTGAGAGAGTCTGGGTCAGGCAGGTTATGACAGAGGTCAACCTTAACCACCTGAACCTGTGACATCTTTGGCCCCTCCTTATCAGACTGACCTAGACATAAAAAAAGCTGATTAGTCATTATTACACAGTCAGTGGGCCCTAACCGCAAAAATCCCCATAACATTTGGTTAATAACATCCTTGTCAGCATGGCCAGTAGGGACTTGGCTGAGGATTTTAAGACGGGCCCTGATTCAGAGGAGCTTAAGTAAAATATAAATATGAGCGAGCCAGCACAAAGTGTTAAATCAACCAATAGCCTGCGTTTTTAAATCTAACTTACTTACTAAGCATCATACCATTACATGCCATTAACTACAAAGTTAATTGCTCAAAATAAATCCTTAGATAATAGAACAATAACAAAATAGAAAGAAAATCTATGCTCTTCTTAAATCTATTGATAACACTGAACACTCACCGACATAATCCATCAGGCTGTGCCCTCAATATCCTTGATGTCTTAACATTAATAAGCCTATAGAATTAAGGAACATTCGAGAAAATAGTGTGAACAGAGAGCAAGAGAAAGGAAAAAAAAACACGTTTAACACCATTCCTTAGTTGCCAAACTGACTGAGGGCTGACATAAAAACCCATAGGCCATGCCAACACCCTGCTCAGAGCTGGAATGACTGTCAGAAAAACAGTAAAAAAATATTACAGGTGAGCTGGAGCTAAAGAGAGAGGCTAGAATGCAGAATAGGAGGCAGAATATGAGAGAAATTAGTATAGAGAACATTCCACCATTCCCATGTCAGCCAAGTTATTAAACTGGTTACTAGGGAAAGATTTATGACAAGAGCCGAAAAAGTGGAATGGAGTGAGAGTTTACAAGTTTAACCCAATGGAGCGAAACATACAAACAAGCATGTTGCAGAGAAGTTTTGCATGTGAGTACTAGAGAATTTACCTGTGGGAAAAGAAAATATAATGGATTATCAAAACCATAAAGGACCTTAAATCTAGCTATTGCATACCATCCTTAACCCATTCTCTTCTTACTAATTTAAATGTAAAACTATCATTTGAGGTTTGAAAAAGGACGCTTCACATTCACATTTGAGTTCACATTTTCGCACAAACACATGTACAGTGTACACATATTAGTTCTAAAGGGGACCCATCTCAGAGGAATAACACTGTCCTGTTTTATTTTCCTGCTTTAGGGCTATCTGAGACCCTTTCATATCCCATATAAATTCGTCAAGTATGGCTGCTGCTTTATATGAGAAAAACATCCAGAAAGCCAAAGTCCACCTACTTTACGGAAAATAAATGCTACTGGCATTGATAAAAAATGCTTAAGGCTGAATTCTCTTAAAAATCTGTTACTAAAAGGCATGTCTTAACACGGGTTTACATAAGATGATGTAATTATCTTGTTGGTTATTATAAGGACTATGCATCTCGGTAGGGAAACAGCCCATGAACACAGCTACATCCATAGTGCCTCCAATCCCCAGTGGCAGATGAGCCAGTGCCAGACCAACACAAACAACTGCTTTCTTGGGCTTATGCAACTGTGGCATCCAGGTTACACACAGGTGTTGTTTAGATGCAGTTTCCCCAGGGGGTTTGCTTGTGTTTGCCTAACAATTTTCCATTGTTAATGCATCTATGTAATCTCTTTCCAGTTCCCTCTAACCTATAAATAATGAAAAAACAAACAAGACAGATGGAGAAATAAAGAAATATAGCCAAACGGTCTATAAGATAAATTAGATAGAAAGCAAAACACTTTAGAGCAACCAAACAAAATGAAGTCTGAATTGAAAAAGCATCCACCAGGCTAAAGGCAGACAGACAAGGGCCGTTCAATAGAGAAAGGTATACGTTAGTCAACAGACCAGTTTAGCATATCCTCTGAAAATGCGATACAAATAGCAAATAGCAAAATAAAGCATTCATATTACTGCCATATATTAAATTCAATATTCAATAGCAGGGATCATATTCACTGTACCGTACTAGAGCAGTATTGCTTTGGTAAGAGGTTTCTTGTTTGCTCATGTTATGACAGAATATTTGAAAAACTGTTATGACATTGACAGGTATGGTTATGTTTACAGCCAAGTGAGTTAGTTAATAAATCTAATTTAAAAAAAATCCGACCATGCGCAAAACGCACGCTGACAACACATTTATATATTTTTTAATTTCTATTGAACGATTTTTCCACCGAAGATGTTAGCTAGATGGCTAGTTAGTTACCATTATATAGCTGCATTCGGTAACGTTTGAGGCGGAAAATGTTGATGTTATGTACACGGCAGTTCTGATTCCAAAAATCAGGTTAACAGGTTAACGTCAGAGCTAGTACCACCGACACATAAGCGGAGAAATCACCATTTTTAGTGTCAGCAAATGTTAGCCCACGTTAGCCTAATGGGACAGATTTGGCAAACATCACATTTGTCATCTTGTGAAAACATTTAGCTCGTATAAGGTCTTAGCTAGACAAATTAAATGGTACTTACGGGTGAATTGCGGGGTTTGTTTGTAATTCCTGGTGCATGTGATACGTTGCTCGGAGTGACCGCCCGGCTGATGGGGCTGTATGATGACCGAGGATGAAGGACGTTACTTTTCCATGCACATGCGCACTTTTCTGTCACCTTTGTCACTGTGACCTAACGATAGAAAGGAATACATTGTATTCCTAGTAATATAGTAATGTAAATCTACTACAATTATTAATGACTGTACCTCAAGCTAAGTTGTGTATTAGCCTACAGAAATAAATAGACAGGACCATCTGACATTAAACAAGTTTATGTATGCAGACACATGAATAATACAAGCCATTTAGTGAGTAATGAATTACATTTCATTTAATTAAAACTGTAGATATAAAGCATTTTAAATGACACTTTTCTGACAAAACAAATTGCAACCTTTTTATTACAGAACCCCCATACAAAAGCCTTTCAGTGGTAGTGGAGCCTTTTAAAGTCTTACATTGGAACCCAAATTTCTCACCATGATGCTGGTACGCACTTATTCATGTCATTCAGAAGACATCATGTCCACAACAGCTAGTGTTGTTCAGAAACCAAAAGTACCTTCAATTATGTGTGTGCGATATATATTATTGGATGCACATGGTTTATGTGTGTAACTATCATTTAGGCCCAGCCCTTTCTCTGCGTGTTCTCCAGGATCTCCTCATAAAGCCAACTCTGTGTAAACTCCTGGCTCTTCTCAATCAGCTGGAAAAGTCTACAGTATTCCTCTG
This sequence comes from Percopsis transmontana, assembly GCA_025447815.1. Lineage (NCBI taxonomy): Eukaryota > Metazoa > Chordata > Actinopteri > Percopsiformes > Percopsidae > Percopsis > Percopsis transmontana. Next base: position 19,351 of record JAOEHI010026094.1, read on the forward strand.
GAAACACATTGCCCGTCAGTATGTCCTCTGGCATGCCCATCTGTGACAACAGCTTGCTTCCACTATCAGGAGACCAGAGACTGAAAGCACAGGAGGTATAACAATAGAGGTGGGAGAGAAAAAGGAGACAAATGTTAAATCGTCTGCCATAATTCTCGAAAGAAACGTAATGATGGCCCAAGGTTGTGATCACAAAATGTAGCCTTGAATATGAAATTTATTAATCCATATAACAATCCAAGCAGAATTGTATTGCATATGACATGAATTGGAAATGTTTTGATAAATGTATGGGGCAGTAGTTTAACATAAATTACAATTACGTCATTTAGCAGACACTTTATTCCAAAGCGATTTTACCTTGAGCTAGATGCCTAGCCCCCATCTGGTCCATGTAATTGCAGCATGTAATTGGAAGTCACTAAGACCATATCAGTTTTGAAAAGTAACCAGGGATTATTTTATCATTTAAAAAATATTATATATAAAATTACATACTATATATATTTTTTTTTATATGGTAGTATGCACTCAAGCATGGCACTCCACAAAACCTGATGACCCATGTTATCCCAGCATAATTTGACAATGTTCCAAAGAGCTTCTTGTGATGTCACAAAATGCTTGGCTTTCTCAGTGCCCCTATAAATGTTCAATGGGGTTGAGGTAAGGTGAATGAGGTGAATGTGGAAGAAAGTCAACGACAGTCAAGACTCCTTGGTCTTCTTTGGTCTTCAAGTATTTCTTGTGTGTTGGGTTTCTGAATCCTCAAACTTATTTGATTATTACCAGGTATACATGAAAATATTTGAGATTTTCATTGTGGTCTCAGACTTTTGGACCCAATTGTATAAATCTTCACTCGTCATTTCAGCAAATGTTATCGGAACCTGCTAGATACAGTTGGAAAAAACGTCCACTTGTTTAGCATAGCCTCAGACTGCATTACATGTCCTTTGACCTCCGTAGAGGAGTGGGCATGGCTTGTGTGGGGGGGGAGTGGCCTAGCAGTAAGTTTGTTTCAAAATCCGCTGGTGTATTAACCCCCCCTGCTGGTGGAAAAGTGTCTCATCATGTATGTTTAATTAAACACCAATTAAATAAAAATACTTACTTGAGCCTGTCAATGAGCCTGGCCTTCCTCTTTGCTAGACATTGTTTAACCATCAGCAGCAGGGTGGCAGCGTTGGAAGGTGTCAGGCCTGATGAGAACAAATCTGCTTTAGGCCGCAGACGAACCAGGCACAGGTTGTTATTAGGGAGCTAAGAGAGGAGGATGATGATAGAAAACAATGAGAAAAATTACACAAACAAATGTTTCATAAAAATAAACTAAAATGGAGTTTATATATTTGTATTGCAGAGGTTTGGGTATTCCTTACCATGCTTTTGCTAATAGGGACGCACTTTCTGGAAGATGAAACAAAAGAACTCCACGGTTCCTGCAAATACAGAGAAGTAGTCAACTACTAGAAGTTACATTCAAGATAACGTACTTAGTTACATACCATGTCTTCTACAGCCATAGAAATGTGTATGGCAGTAAGTAGATGTTTTATACAACCACATAAATGCTCCGCTTGCTCTCTTTCTCAATGAGCCCATCCACCCATGTCTACCTTGTGGAGTAGCTCAATATCACAGGCCATCTGCCAGAGGACGCTGAATGCCCTGTAGCTCCTCATGTCGCCTGGACGAGCAGTCAGTTTCTGAGAGCAAATATATAATTCATATTTAAAACTTTGTATTAGACTCTTAAAGATTATTAGATACTATTCCCTCAGTATATCCTAATTATTCTGTCGATTAGAACAGCAATTTTATTGATTAAGGATGTGTGTGTGTGGGGGGGGGGGGTATCTGCCCAGGTAGATACAGCTAAGAATGAGGATTTTTTTTAGCCCCACATATCAATACATTAAAAAAAAATAAGCCTGGTTTAAAGTAAACACAAGGAAAATAGAAAATATACAGAACAAGATGGGAATGGATATACAAAATGAAGGATAGAATTCAATAATAAATACATTATTCATGTTTTAAACGGATTTAAAACAATGTACAATGCAAATACTGTTCTATTAAATTGGAATGGAAAGTTTGAATTAAGTAGTTCAAACTTTCCGATCAACGATCAATTTGTCCGCTGAGCTATCAATATAATGTACATATTAGACTACCCAGTTGGTACACAGCAAGTTGTATTTAAAGCTCTATTTTACAGTATATATTTTTTTTCAGTATTGCAATGTATCGCAATATGTAGCGTTTCGCAATGCATCATGATAGGTATCGTATCGTGACACGTATCGTGAGGTCCTTGCCAATACACAGCCCTATTATTGATGCATGGTTCTCTTTCCGGGTATATTAATCAAGAGTAATAATGAAGCTGACAGTTAAAGTTACTTAAAGCACCAAACGATTATGGCTCAGCCAATAAGCAAATACACCTCTACCTTCAGTTAATGACTGCAGGTAAAACACAGGGACATGCACACACAAACAAACAGAACATGCACAGTAGTAGCTCTCCTACCATGTATTCCTTCTCAGTTATAAAAAGGTTAAGCTCTATTCTTCCATATCTGTAGACAGACAGTCTTTCAAAAAGAGAATACACCATCTTTAGCAGTGCACCACGAATATTTCGCTGTGGCAAGATTCCCACCACCTTTACTGGGATGTCTGGAGACACAGATACAAGCACAAATACACACAAATGATTGCACACAATGCATTCTGTTTTTGAAATTACAAATTAATCAACAATGGAAAACATTCTCCTCTCTTCTGGGGAAAAAAAAAAAAAAAAAAAAAATATATAGGCTCTGCTGCCAAGTCTGTGCATTTTCTCACCATCTGTCCAGCTGGCCTCTGATATCCCCAGATCATTGAAGAGTTTATCAGTGAACATAGCCGGTGGTTTGATGTTTCCAACACCTATTGGGTCCAATTTAAAATAATCACAGTGTACCACCTCTAGCTGACCGTCAAGACGCCCCTCCAACTCCTAAAGGAGACAACCTTATTCAGTTATTATCAAAAAGGCAAGAGTGCGTTTAAAAAAAAATTAAACTGTTTCAATATACTCTTTCTTGGTAAGTCATGCACTGAATTATAAAGCACTTCTTTCTGGTAAATTAGTGTAGTGTAGGCGGTCACATGCTAATATTAGCCAAGATAATTACAAACCAAGAAACCAAGAAAAAGAAGAGAATGTATACACCTTTTATAAAATGAATAATTCATTAAATAACAATGAATAAAACATTTCTAAATCCTCTTGTGAATACCCCAAAAGAAACACTATAGGGGTTCCCCAATTCCACTATAATAACCACTGATATATATGTTGGGTTATGGTAAAGTTTAGAAGAAGATTACAGGTTTCAGGATGAACACAAGTGAATGGATTATATCCACTTTACTATAGAACAACTGCATGCTTGTATGTTTGTCTATGTGCTAGTTACCAGCAGATCAGCAATAAAAGACTTGTCATCCTCAAGAGCAACCACTCTCTGAGCTCCGGCATTCAACAGTGTCCGAGTCAGCACCCCAGGGCCTGGGTGAATTAATTTATGCTTTTCATTAGTAAACAAAACTATGCCAAGTCATGCGCACAATACCGCACCTTTTAATGTAACTGGGGTTGAAAAAACAAATAAAGAAATGTTTTTTTTTACAGAATCACCACAAAACCACTCACTCACCTGGGTTACATTCAAAAATGGCTGTCTTGCCATCCTCTATCTCAGGCCCTAGGTGCTGTGTAACCGTCTTAGCCAAGTTTGGGTCGACTATGAAGTGTCTTATGATTTTACAGGCTTTAGCTTTCCGGACATTCTCCTCAACTTCCCCAACATTCAGGAACTCATACTGGCACATTGGACGACACTGGCCCTGGAGAAAGATAGACACACAAGAGCATTTAAAATATTATTTTTATTTCTCCAAATGTATTGCAGAAGCTTATCATTCTGTGTTTCACACAATATCTTAAGACCTTTGCTTTTACAGTAGACAGGTTCACAAATTATACAGCAGCCTACCTGAACAGCCACAGCTGACAGGTTTCTCTGTGTGAGGGCTGATGATGGGGAGGTTCTCTCACTTCGGGGCTGCTGGGAGAGGGAGTTAAGCGAGGGTCTGCTGGGACTTGAAGAGAGGGAGTCAAGGCTGTAGGCCCTTCTATGGAGCATGGGTGCTCCTGGAATATGGGGCCCAGAAAAGCCCAAAACTGCCTGGCATACATGGTGTCTGCTACTGTGGGTTTTTCCACAAGCAGAGCGCATCACCAACACCACAAATTTACACATCCGAGTCGACATGACGAACGAGACAAAAGTAAGGCGGAGCAGAAGAAAGGGAGGTCACTATCCTGTTGATAATAAAAAGGTACATGATTATTAACACCATAAATTGAACACGCATTTCAAGTAATCATCATTTTGGCAAATATGATACCCAAATATGTATCTGGAATAACTGCAATTACATGTGTTTTCCGGAATAAACTCCATAATAAAGCATTATAATCTTCCATCATGCAGAACAGTTTAGAAAGTTCTGCACGCACGTGGTCAGAAACATAAACACGTATTGCCCTTTGCTACAAAAAAATATTTCATATTTTACAAATTTAATTAGTAAATTACCTATAAATCTTGTCGTGATATTTGCGTTACCAGGTAATAATCAGATAATTCGAGTAACGTTACTAGCCATCGTCTGTGTAACTAACGTTAGCATGCCAACACATTCGTCATTATCGTTTCATTAAGCAAAAAACTATCATACCTTATGTAGGATTTCTGTATGTATCCAAATCAAAGGCACCACTCATCCAATGTTGGAGTTAGGCTCCATATTTTGGATAAAGCCCTGTGACATTGAGGGAATTGCTTCTTGACCCTGCAAATGTGTATGGTGCTCGTGTTGTTGGTTGGCCTTGATGGCGAGGCTCATTTAGATTGCGTCATATTCCTGCGACTTGTCACTGACACCCAGGAAATATGAGATATAATGCCGTTAAGAGTGGATTTAAAATTAAAATTAGGTTAATTAGCAGACGCCTTTCCTATTCGGTAACCTCGCATTTTCCACTAATGAACGCGGTGACCATACATATCTTAAAAGCGCTGACTATTACGCAGACGCACAGTCACGCCCACTATCACATTGGCGCTACGGAAGTAGCCAAACAGACGCTGTTAAAACGCACATTGGCTGTTATCCCAACTGTCATTCCTCTGTTGTATTCAGCACAGACACCGCACCTTTATCCCCTCCGCAAACGTCAGGCTAGCATTGAGACACAATGGCGAGTGTTGAAACATCATCTAACAGGCCGTACCACATCATTATTTTTGGAGCCTCGGGATTCACTGGACAGTTTGTGGTAGAGGAGGTTGCACGAACTGTGTCTGAAGGTCCGAACGGGTCTATGAAATGGGCAGTGGCCGGCAGAAGCAAGCAGAAGCTGGAAAAAGTTCTAGAGCAGGCCGCTTCAGCTCTCGGTATGTGCTTTGTAATTGTCATGATTTTGATAGTTGTATATGGTTTAAAGATGCTTTTGGCTCTTGTTCAATGCCCTGACTAGGGCATTATAATTAAATAAAGCTAACAAATGAATCATATTTTTAAGAATACTTACTGGACTTCTGAATAGGAAGACTTTAATCTCTTTATCTCCCTAGTTATATTGTGTCAAGCTGACAAAGATTGCATTTACCCCTCGAAACTCCAAAGTACACACAAGAGCTAGTTAATTTAATATCTAATTTTAATCCATTCTTTTTAAATTGTAATGCCTATAGCTATATGTAACGTTAGATATTTATTTCACTTTGATGTGTTTTTTTTCCTGTAGCCTAGTCTCTATGTAACATAAAGCATTCAATTTTAATTGACCACAGACAGACAGACAGATGGTGTAAGACGTGAGCATTTGCTTTTAACAGTTTCCAGAGGATTATATGGTTTTGTTGTTGCCCTGCTTTCTTTGGCTGTCCCTCCTGGGAGTGAAACAGCTGATGGAATATACTGCCCCCTTTAAACCCCCTGTACAGACAGGACACAGCCATCAGCTTTTGAAAAACAGTGGTCAACCGATATCAATGTCCGATGCCGATGTTTGGAGAGCAGGGCAGCCTTGGTCGATTTAATACCCATATCATGTTGTTTTCTTTTCTTTTTTAATGGGAAACAGTTTGTGCCAATAGAAAAAGTATTTATAAAAGATTCTGATTGTATTTTCCTTATGTGAACAACCAGGAAATGCCTTGGTCTGAAGCTCATGAGTAGTGTGAAGTTGTAGGCTTGGTTAATGTTCAACGCATATAAAAACCATAATACCAAACAAGTCAAGCAGTATTATATTTTACCCACGAGGTAAAAAAAAGAATACTGATTGTTAGTTCATAGTTTATTTCATAAACTAATAGGCCTAGTAAAAAATAATAGTTTTTAATTTTAACAAATAATTTTAAGTATATATTTTTTTTATATGACAAAAACAAAACCACAGTTTGAGCAATCTCAGAGTGGCTCATCATGAGAAGGACGGGGGGGGGGGGGGGGGGGGGGGGGGGGGGGGGGGGGGGGGGGGGGGGGGGGGGGGGGGGGGGGGGGGGGGG